>JADBJO010019298.1:0-18525 GCA_016801955.1 Conus betulinus | reverse complement strand
AGTGAATTAACATTTGGCAGTGATTTCCATAGGCTCTTGCTCTTTGTCACTGTGTGTGTGTTGCTTAAGTGTGCGAGGTTCGAAAGAGAACACGAGGTTCATCTCCACAAACACAGATGGGGCGACTGCCTCTCAACTTACCTAAAACTTGACTGTTGGATTGGTCAAGAAGACTAAAAATTCCAAGTTACAACTCTCGAGTTATAGTATGCCTGAACACGATTTGTTCTATGTTTTAATCTCTCAGAACACTTGTGACCGCCCCCTCCCCCCCCCCCCCCCCCCCTCCCCCTCCCCTCCTCCTCCTTTTCTTTTCCAGTTCTTTTCAGTCATCTGCTGCATCTTTTCACTCCCCAAACCTTGTGTCCCGCAACTATTCTGGAACACAAAGTCGACACCGATTAAACCCCAAGCGCAATGTACGAATGACTAAAATCACGTTAGTAATGGCCAGATAAAAGGTTAATCATTCAAGCAAATAAACAAACAAAAAAAAAAACAAACAACACGCGCACGCGCGTACAGTCACACGCATTTACTCACACACACACACACACACACACACACACACACACACACACACACACACACACAAATCCAAGATGGCGACTAGTCAGCAGCAGTAAATATGTCTTGGGAAAAAGTGACCAGTCACACGACAGGGCTACAGAGCCAATACATTTCACGTGAATTGCATTCAATGAATATGACAAGTAGCCGTGGTGCAAAAATATTCAGTTATAGTTTTATGCAGTTGGTGTTGGACGACAAACTAGAATTTTCATTTCGTGGAACCTGGCATCGAAGTCAATGACTGGTTACCCCAAAGTGGTGCAAAGTTCTTAATACTTGCAACAACCTCTTCTTCACCAATCTGATCACTAAATAAAGGATCGACATTGTCATCATCATCGTCATTGATGTTATCATTATCAGTTTAATCAGCAGGCGACCTCTCACCTTCATTGAAAACGCTGGAAAAGTGACCATGCCATTGTTGTATAGAAATTTCATGGTACACTACTTTCTTCCTGCTTACATTTCGTATCAAGGACCAACAAGTTTTAGAGTCGTTCATTGATTCCTTAAGTTTTTTTCATTCTCAGTTCATTAAACTTGTTCGCTTTCCAAGTTCTGTGTATTCTTTTCTCTTTTGCACATATATTTCTTTTTTCCGTTCTTTATTTTGTTGTTTTTTTTTTTTACACCTTTGAAATTATTTTAAGCATCGTTTTACTTTTCTTTTCTTTTTCTCACATTCGTTATCGAACCAATCATTACTTTTCTTGTCACGTTTCCAACAGTGCGGACCATGCATGCAGCCGCCCCATATAAAGCTTGAACAAACTTTTCAAGAGCACAGTTTACATCAGTATTTAACAAATTATACGCATCATTTAGACACCCGTAAAGTCAGCAGTGTGCAGTCCATCCAGGTACGACTGTACATGTTCAGCAGACCATATGCTTTTTCTCTTCACCCCCGTGTCTAGAAACAGTTTCATTAGCTTCACTAAGCTCTCCCCATTTCAACTGGTAAATGCCAGGAATGTAAGTTATCAGCAACATGTAAACAACAATTTTTCATCAAATCACTAGATATCAGAAAATAATCAATAACACAACTACCTTGAGAGGTAGTAAAAGTACATTACCCTTCTTCATCACCTTCACAACATCCATTCAAAATTACAAGATCAAAGAAGACGCAAAAATCCAACCAAGAATTTCCAAAATTATTAATCACTGCATCTTTAGAATGGCGAGTGCTACCCAGTCTATCTATAAAATTCAAGTCAACAGGTAAGTATTAACCATATCTTCCAACTCACACTGTCTGTCACCCGTCCTTGCATTCATATCACCACACACACTAAAAAGTAAACATTTTTTTATCAGTGCACTGAAGCAAACGTTTTTTTTTTTTCAAGAAGTAGAACCCCATCTTTGATATCCAAGTTGTGAAATGATGGACTACCCTCAGGGAGGATATAAAAAGCACCTAAAATCAAATTCTAGTCTTGTGTTTGTTTGTCAATGTCCTTGGCGGTAATTAAACCCCTCTCTTTCTGATTAAAAAAAATCAAATCTTTATCCAAATTAAACAGACTCCTGTCTATTCTTAATCAAATCATATTATCAGATGTCAAACTTATCTCTTTTATCTTATTCTCAAAAGTCTTTTTCACCAATACAGCACTCCCCCAGAGCATCTTCCAAAATGAGATAATTTCCTCGCTGGTGCATGAAATTGTATAAAAATCAGTGAATGTATCAGTGAAAACAAAAGTAGAATCAGTGAAAGTCTCTGTAAGACAAATAAAAGCAAACAATGAAACGCAATTAACGAAAGAAATGCCTTTCAGTTTTGAACACAGGTTTTCCACATTGTAATTCAAAAATGTAAACTGCCGTGGGTGACCATGCCTATCCTATTGTTTTCTGGTTTGCAAACTTCTCTCTTTGCTACCACCTTCTTTGCCCCGTTCACGCCCCCCCCCCCCCCCCCCCACACACACACACACACACACACACACACACACACACACACACACACACACACAACACACACACACACACACACACACACAGAGCGGTTTGTCTCTTGTTTTGATTCAGAAAACATTCAGTTCAGTGTGTCTGGCCGAGGTTAAGCTGTTCCCTGCATTTGGGGAAGCCCATGTAGCCAAGTCAAGGGAAGCCCTCTTGTCAGCGACTGTCCTGTGACCTTCCCCGCAGAGGAGCGGCGCTAATTGGAGGGAACAGCCATGCCCTCGCTACCTTGCCCACCCCGCCTGACACGCTCGTCAGACAGAGGAGTGTCAGTCCCACTGCCATCAGACTGCACACCTGATACGATGTGCTGGTCACTGTGAGGGGACACAGAGGCCCCACTCACACCCCCGTCAAGCTGCCGCAGTTCATCACGCACGACTGGCGTGTTGCACGTGTAGCGTTTCTGGGAAATCTGCACCCTCCATCGCGTCGCCTCGGTGAACGTCTGAAGTAGGCCCACCCGTCTCCGCCACGTCATTGGTCTGCTCGCTACCCCCGTCCGGCCCAGTGAACCCCCGTCTGCCAGCTGCCTAGGAATAACTTCTTGTTTATTTGCTGACGTCACTCTGTTCCACACCAGTCCCTGTTTGACCACATCCGAGTACGATCGACTGTCACTTTGTTTTGGTGCTACCACCATTTTTCCCTTTTGAAAAAAAAAAAAAAAAAAAAAAAATGCTCTTTTTCCCTCTTGTATACACCCAGTGTAGTAGCCAAAGTGGCATTCATAGACAGTTTCTCACTTTTTCATCATGAAGTGAGGAGGGGGGTTTGGAGAGAGCGGCGTCGTGCCTTTGTGTCACGGGGTAGAGAGGGGGGGGGGGGTGTGTGCGAGGGACTATTGTTAAATGCAGTGTAAATTTTACTGTGTCGTAGGTATAACCGGTGTGGGCTTGAAGGAGGGTGGAGAGGCGAAGGGAGATGGGCTGAAAGAATGACGTGAACCACGGCATGACGTAATTATCTCCTGTAACAGATAGGGTGAGACAGCCAGCTCACACTGTTCTAAATCTAAGGGAGAGAAAGGGGGGGGGGGAGGTTGAGTGGGGACAGTGGACATAGATTTGAAATCTATTCTTTGGTTTGGGGTTCGAGTGGGACCGATCAGATGGTTTTGTCAAGCGTTTCGTCACAGCCGATCTTTGTGAAAATTAGCAGGTATGTTCATTATGGTTACGGATGATGCCCGATGTTTTAGTTTACCCCATTATGGCTGTTATTAATGGCTGTAACGGTTTTCCTTCTTTATGGAATATCTCAGAAAGTGCTTGCCCGATATTTCTGAAAATATGTAGGTATGTTCATTATGGATAACGAATAATGTCTGATGTTTAGTTTACCATTATAGCCATTACTAACACCTGTAATGGCCTGTAATGGTTTTTTTTTCTTTCATTTTTATGGAATATCTCTGAAAGTACTTGGCCGATCATTGTAAAAATTAGCTTGTGTGTTCATTCTGGGCTACGAATAATGCCCGTTGTTGTACTTTACCATTATAGCCAATACCAATGGCTGTGATGGCCTTAGCAGTTTTTCCTCTTCAAGGAATATCTGAGAAAGTACTTGGTCGATCTTTGTGAAAATCAGCAGGAGTCTTCATTATGGGTCATGGATGATGCCCGATGATTTAGTTTACCGTTATATCCGTTACAAACGGCTGTAACAGCCTGTAAAGGTTTTTCTTTTTACTTGAATATCTGAAAAAGTACTTTGCCAATCTTTCTGAAAATTAGCAGGTATGTTCACTATGGATTTCGGGTGATGCCTCATGTTTTAGTTTACTGTTATAGTCGTTACTAAGGGCTATAACGGCCCATAACGGTTTTTTTCATCTTTATGGAATATCTCTGACAGTGCTTTGCGATCTTTATGAATATTTGTAGGCATGTTCATTATGGGTCTCGTGTAATGCCCCATGTTTTAGTTTCCTGTATAATCGTTACTAAGGGCTATAATGGCCTGTATTGGCTTTTCTTTCTTTATGGAATATATCCGAAAGCACTTGACCGATCCATGTGAAAATTAGCATGTATGTTCATTATGGGTCACGGATGATGCCTGATGTTTTAGTTACCGCGTTATATCGTTACTGACGGCTGTAACGGCGTATAATGGTTTTCCTTCTTTATGGAATATCTCAGAAAGTCCTTGACCGACCTTTCTGAAAATTTGTCTGTATGTTCACAATGGGTCATGAATAATGCCTGATGATTTAGTTTACCCCGTTATAGCTGTTACTAACGGCTGTAACGGCCCTTAACAGTTATTATTCGTTATGGAATATCTCCAGAAGTACTTGGGCGATCTTTGTGCAAATTAGCAGGCATGTTCATTATGGGTCACGGATGATGCCGATGTTTTAGTTTACCCCGGTATAGACATTGCCAACAGCTGTAATGGCCTGTACTGGTTTTTTTTCTTCTTTATGAAATATCTCAGAAAGTACCTGGCCAATCTTTCTGAAAATTTGTAGGTATGTTCATTATGGGACATGAATAATGCCCGATGTTTTAGTTTACCGTTATATCTGTTACGAGTGGATGACAGCCTGTAATGGTTTTTTCTTCATTATGGAATATCTTTAAAAGTACTAGGCCGATCTTTGTGAAAATTAGCAGGCGTCTTCATTATGGGTCATGGATGATGCCTGATGTTTTTAGTGTACACCGTTGTAGCTGTTACTAATGGCTGTGATGGCCAGTAACGGTTTTTCTCTTCGTTATGGAATATCTCAGAAAGTACTTGGCTGATCTTTGTGAAATTTAGCAGGTATCTTCATTATGGGTCATGGATGGTGCCCGATGTTTTACTTTACACCCTTGTAGCTGTTACTAACGGCTGTAATGGCCTTAACGGTTTTTTCTTCTTTATGGAATATCTCAGAAAGTACTTGTCCGATCTTTCTGAAAATTTGTAGGTATGTTCATCATGGGTCACGAACAATGCCCAATGTTTAATTTACTGTTATAGCCATTACTTACGGCCGTGACAGCTTATAAATGTTTTTGTTCTTCATGGAATACTTAAAAAAAAGTACTTGGTAATCTTTGTGAAAATTAGCAGGTATCTTCATCATGGGATCACGGATGATGCCAGATGTTTTAGTTTACCGTTATAGCCGTTACTAATGGCTATAACGATCCATGACGGTTTTCCTTTTTTTATGGAATATCTCAGAAATTACGTGGCCGATTTTTTTTTTTTTTTTTTTTTTTTTTTTTTTTTTTTTAATGTGTAGGTATGTTCATTATGGGTCACAGATGACGCCCAGTGTTTAAATTTACCGGTTTAGCTTTTACTAATGGCCCATAATGGTTTTCTTCTTGATTAAAAATCTCAGAAAATGCTTGGCTGATCTTTCTTAAAATTTGCAAGTATGGGGCTTTTGATTCTTTTCTTTTTTTTTTTTTTTTTTTTTTTTTTTTTTTGTTAGCAGGTATGTTCACTATGGATGACGCATGATGCCCAATGTTTTAGTTTACCCCGTTATAAATCGTTACTAATGGCTGTAATGGCCTGTAACGGTTTTTTTTTTATGGCATATCTCAGAAAGCGCTTGGCGATCTTTCTGAAAATTTGTAGCTATGTTTATAATGGGTCACGGATGATGACCGATGTTGTAGTTTACCCCACTATAGCCATTACTAATGGCTGTAACGGCCTGTAACGGTGGGTTTTTTGTTTGTTTGTTTTTTTGTTTGTTGTTTTTTTAATATCTCAGAAAGTGCAAGGCCAATCTTTCTGAAAATTTGTAGGTGTGCTTGCTATGGGTTACGAATAATGCCCGATGTTTTAGTTTACTTTTGTGACCATTACTAACAGCTGTGACGGCCTGTAACGATTTTTCTTCTCTTCTCCATCGAATATCTGAGAAAGTACTTGACCGATCTTTGTGAAAATTAGCAGACATGTTCATTATGAGTCACGGATGATGCCAGATGTTTTAGTTGACTGTTATAACCGTTACAAACCGCTGTAACGGCCTGCAACGGTTTTTTTTTCTTTTCATGGAATATCTCAAAAAGTACTTGGTCAATCTTTCTGAAAATTAGCAGGTATGTTCACTATGGATTACGGATGATGCGCGATGTTTTAGTGTACTGTTATATCCGTTACTAACGGCTATAACGGCCCCTAACGGTTTTTCTTCTTCATGGAATATCTCGGGAAGTACGTGGTTGATATTTCCTGAAAATTTTTCGGTATGTTCATTATGGTTCACGGATGATGCCCGATGTTTAAGTTTAGTTTAAGTTAAGTGCTTGGCCGATCTTTCTTAAAATTTGTAAGTATGTCTACAATAGGTCACAGATGATGGCTGATGTTTACCAGAATAGCTATTACTAATGGTTACATCAGCCCAAGACGGTTTTTCTTCTTTATGGAATATATCACGCGTATTCAGGATAAACTGGGAGTACGTTTGTATGCTTTGCATCTTGCTGTACTCCCAGTTCTTATAGAACAGGGAGTACTTTAGAATGGGAATGAAGAAATGCTGTCTGTGTGTCTGTCTGTCCATCCATCTGGATATATGTATTAATGCAGGGGAAAAAAATACTAAAAAAAGAAAAAAAAAAATGTTACTCCGACAAACTGGTAAGTCTGTCAAATTAAAAAAAAAAAAAAATTGGGAGAATACGTTTCTCCTTGCTATGAAATCTTGAGGTAGAGAGAGTGATCCAGGTTGTGTCTGACAAGACGGCTTCAAGACAACAGGTATTCTCTGTGTGTGTGTGTGTGTGTGTGTGTGTGTGTGTGTGTGTGTGTGTGTGTGTGTGTGTGGTGTGTGTGTGCGTGCACGCGCGCATGCGCGCGCTCGTGTGTGTGTGTGTGTGTGTGTGTGTGTGTGTGTGTGTGTGTGTGTGTGTGTGTGTGCCTGCGTGGGAGCCTGCGTGCGTGCGTGCGTGCGTGCGAGCGTGCGTGCGTGCGTGCGTGCGTGTTGGAGAAAACTGCACGTTAAACTTAGAGAAGCAGAAATCTATTCCATACTGTGCAAACTATCTTTTCACTCTCATTGGTATTAAGCAATTTTCAAGTATTGAATTCAATTCTCCAGATTTGGGAACGTCTTTGCAAGTGAAACTTAAATAAGAACTAAATTCACCTCCTGCGCCAGGTGTCTGTTAAGGAGAATATCACATGACATAGCCACTGGACAAATCAAATGTATATAGATTTGGTGAAAGGAACGTGTGGTAGCTATTTCAGAAGAAATATAACTTTTTGTTTCGTTTTCACGAGTTTGTGATTTTAGATATATGATTTATGCGAGGGAAGAGATGGTCATGGCTTTCGTTTTAGAAGAAGAAGAAAAAAAAAAAGAAAAGAAAAGAAAACCTCATATCTTAAAAAAAATCTCTATCTATCTATCTAGGTAGCTAGCTAGCTATCTACATAATATATGCTTGCATCGTGCAAATCATAGATCACTTAGGGTGCTCTCAAAGGAAAAGCAATCAGACAAGTGTGTCTGGATTGCATGAAACGGTTTTAAAATATTTATGTGTATATTTGTCAACGTTTCTCATTCTAATTGTCGTTCTGGAATGTTGTCTTCTTTCCTTGAATTTGTGGTTGTTCAAACGTTATTGTGGAAGGTATTAATCGCCTCCTTATGTGCGTTTAAGGTATCATAATTGTTTTGAAAAAAACAAGTACTAACTGGTGTACCTACGCCGTTCTCTATTCTCCCTTTTCCAGCATTAAAAAAAAACTCATTTATACTTACGCTCCCATTAGTTTCAGATAGTCCTCATGATTATTATTTACGTGATTACGAACAAAAATGATCAATAAACGTATGCGGCCAGTAAGTGAGAACAGAGAAAGTAGGAAGTGAGGAGGTTCGCTTTGTCATCAGTTGATACAACACAGCGTATGGGCCTCTGCGGGAAATGACGCCGACACCACCATTGCACAAAGTCCCCATCCCCAGTGCTGCCTCCGTCCTGATCCCATGCCCCTTTCACTGCAGAGTACGAGTCATCCTGCCGAAGAAAAATAGCTGGACAGAATGGTGGTGCTTCGCGCTTAGATCTCCCCCCTCCATCCCCACTCCCCCTCCCACCTCCCCACCGCCATCTTCTGTGCCAACTCAGTGGCATTGCACCCACGGCGCTTATTCCGACCCCCTGTCGACAGCCACAGCCCGGCCCAGCCTGCCGCACTCCCAGCACCGGCAATCCACAGGGAGCAGTCAATGTCAAGCCATCAAGAGGCCAACCCACCAGAGGAGACACCGCACTACTGCCGAGTCACCTTAGTGATGTTCAGTGGTGTCTGTTCTGATCCAATATACGAGGGACACCACCTGCTAAGCCCCTACTCACGACTATAATTGCTTAGTTGCAGAGCCAGCGTGAGTGAGCTCTTTTTCCAGAGGGTGTCACCACGTCCATCCAACGACAGCCCCCATGGACTTGTCGATAACGGCGACACCTACGGAATCACACCAAGGCCACAGACGTGGAGAGGACATCGAAACTAATGTCAGCATGAGAGTAGGGCATGAAGGGCCACGGATTTTGATCTTTTTTTTTCTTAAATGCTGATGGATGAGAATGAGAATGATGAAAATGATGCTACCTACTTCCACTCCGGACTGAGACTGCATGACTGGGCGGTACTCTATGCTCACGTTCATAATATATCCCGGCGTCAACTAAGCCCGAGAAATACAGAACCTGCAGTGCTGGTCAGGACATTTGAGCAACACTGTGAGAGACGCATTCATCGAGTGGATGAAACTCGACTGTGTGGTCCCTATCTTTCCCGTTGAGCCCGCAACAATCTCAACTCTGGATAGGAGCCGGTAGGGGCAGAAAAATTCCACGAACCCACGACATCCCTGCCAAGAGTCCTCGACGCCAACCGCTTTGCCATGGAGGATGGTACAATGAAAATGCTAGTCGGTGTCTGGTCGAAAAGAATATCAATTTCCTAGAACTCGAAACGCTCTGATTATAGACCATTGGTCTTCTTGAGAGAGAGAGAGAGAGAGAGAGAGAGAGAGAGAGAGAGAGAGAGAGAAGAGAGAGAGAGAGAGAGAGAGAGAGAGAGAGAGAGAGAGAGAGAGAGAGAGAGAGAGAGAGAGAGAGAGAGGGAGGATGTCACACACTGCGTTCGCACGCTCTCGGTAACGAACTCAGCATGCTAACTCCATGCACACGCATCTACTCTATTCACTCAGAGGAACACTAACAGACCGAAGCCTGCTTTTTAAACGTCCCCCTTTTTTATAATGATTATCAAAATCAAAATGAATGCATACTAAATCAGATCAATATTTCATGACATTCCAATCACGTCTTTCCAATTAATATATCACGGCCAAATTATTTATTCTTTTCCACTTTCATTCTTTTACACTATGACTCCAGTCAATACTAAATGTTTCTGGGTAAGACAATCTCTTCTTCCAGACTGTTCAGAGGAGGCTGCTGCTCTAGGCTTGGATGCTGAGGTGTTCTGAAAGAAACCCCAGGTCCTGTATTTAATACTTAGAAGAATTCTTTTCTCTTACCCTTCTCTCTTTTTTTTTCCCTTCGCTTCCACACACTAAATGCCATGTATACACGAATGGATACTCACACATCATCTTGTTTCTCCAAGCCGCATCTACCTACATCTGGGGTTAAAATGTGAAATTTTCTCAAGAAAATTAATATTGCTTTTATATGTCTTTTTTTCCCCAATTCCTTTCACTGCACGCGATTGTCCATAAATTCATAAAGAAATTACGAATTATTCACAAATTAATATTATCATTACAAATATGTCAGTTACATTTACCTGACGTTTATTCAATTTTCTCTTTCCTTATAAAGAAATCGTGCATTCCCAACTGATACTCACTTCTAGGGAGCAAGCACTAAGTTAATGCCCTAGCAGACGTCTGCCTGCAATTACACCTCCAACCACTCACAGGTCACAGGACATCGCTGACCTCTCATGGGCCACAGGACCCCAAAGTCAAACCCCCCAAGGGTTGTTCTGCCTAACAGGCAATACTATGAGTGGACGCAAAAAGGGAGTCAAAGTCTCTTAACCCCGCGAGGGTTAACAAGAAGAAAAATTCGGCATCTGCTCTTGTCCAAGCCATCCCCAGGTCTGATTCAAAAGTAAGCTTCACTCATATTCAACTCTCAGCGTCGTAGCCAATCCAAATCGAGTGCACTTACGTGGTAACACACGATAATTTGATTTTTTGTCACACAGCTTTACAAACAGCGTGGTCCTACACCACAAGTGCAAATATTCACCAAAATATTTATACAGATTTTTTTTAACATCAACACATCAAATGCATGTTCCAATCCCGTTCATGACACACATCGAATCACTAGTCATGACAGAGAGAGAGAGAGAGAGAGAGAGAGAGAGAGAGAGAGAGAGAGAGAGAGAGAGAGAGAGAGAGAGAGAGAGAGAGAGAGAGAGAGAGAGAGAGAGAGAGAGAGAGAGAGAGAGAGAGAGAGAGAGAGAGAGACTATGTGAAAAATTTGCGTGTGTACATGCATGCATATGAGTGCGTGGTGTGTGTGTGTGTGTGTGTGTGTGTGTGTGTGTGTGTGTGTGTGTGTGTGTGTGTGTGTTTTTCAGAGTAGTTGAACGACACATCCAAGGTTCACTCTATCAGTCGGACTACCATGGCACTAGCATGGCTGTACAATCAGCGACCTGGGGTGGAAGGTAAATGTACATCATATCAGCAAATAGTATGTTGATCATTGGGTCACAAAAAATAACGCAAAAAGTAAAGAAAAGATAGCAGATACAAGCAGTGATCCATGGAAAGAAACGAATCATACAATTGAAGCAATACACTCTGGTCAATGGGTAAGGACAAGAAAAAGGAAAAAAAAAAAAGTTTGTTTTTTTTTGTTTTTAGAATGGAACAACATAACACATATCAAGGAGGATGAAACTTGAGATGACAAGAGAAAGAGGGATAACTAAAAATCGGACTTAATAGGACACAGGTTGGGGATGGGGGGGGGGGGGGGGGGTGAGAGAGACTTAAGAAACGTGCAGGGGGGCTTTCACGGGAATTTGTGCACGCGCGTGTGTGTAGAGGCCTGCTTGTTCATGTGAGGGTACATGAGTGCATGCATATTTACAAGAATGTGAATGTGGACAGAGAACACAGAGTGAGTTAGGGACAGGAGAAAAATTTGGGGGGGGGGGGGGGGGGGGGGGGGGGGGATGCGTGCGTGTTGAAGATCGAAAGGTTACACGGGAGTAGATTAATGCATGTGTAAATTGAGGGGGTTGGAGGAGGGGGTAAGCAGAGGGATGATGAATGTGGGAAAGAGCTGAGGCAAAGAAGGGATAAGGGAGCTGCAGGGATGAAAGAAGTGGAACCACACAGAAGTGTGTCACCTCCAGTGTTTCTTGACCAGCCGATGAAGAACGGGAAGGCGGGTAAGCAATGCTTTGGTGGAAATCATTCTTTGGTTTGAAGTCCCGCTTGTGTGGTGGAGCAAGATCTTTCAATCAGCCAGGATTTCATACTGTTTCGGCAAAGTCATGCTGGCATCATTTGCCAAACTGCAGCCACTTTGGCATCAGAAAACAAGTACTTGGAACTGTTCAGATATGGTCAAGTAATATCCTTCTGTTGAAATTTCATGGATTTTGAGAAGTGCTTCCTTGGTCTATCCGAAAAAAGAGACTTACTTGTTTATAAATTTACAGGGTCTACTTAATTTGTTTGTATGTGTGTATGTGTGTGTGTGTGTGTGTGTGTGTGTGTGTGTGTGTGTGTGTGTGTGTGTGTGTGTGTGTGCGTGTGTGTGTGTGTGTGCCTGCGTGCGTGTGTGCGTGCGAGCACGCGCGCGCGCGTGTGTGTGTGTGTGTTAGAGAGAGAGAGAGAGAGAGAGAGAGAGAGAGAGAGAGAGAGAGAGAGAGAGAGAGAGAGAGATGAACACTGAACATTTTTAATGTCATTAGCTATACAGCCTTGATAACATGGGGGATGCAAAGCAAAAAGTAAAGAACGTAAACAGCAAATCCACAAAAAAACATGAAGTAAAACAATGCTACTATCCCAACATCCGTGAAAGCATTCACACACGAAAAGCAATAATGAATGCAAAACTCTACCATCCATCTACAACTATATATGAATGAATGCGTTCATCAGTAGCTTAAATTTTCGTTGAAAAAAGTATATATTCCCCTTCGTATTTTTTCAGCTAAATTGATTTTCATTTTTTTTTATTCATTCTTGCTTTCTTAACTAATGTTGTTCAGATGGGATTCCTTTATTCCTTGTGTTGTTTTCTGCCATAATGAAATTTGCAAGAATATTATGACCTCATCATTTCCAGATACAAGAATCGCTTCTAATGATGTCTTTCTGAAACAGGTAAAGAAAACAAATTATATTTACTTTGTACTGGATCATACAGAGGGCAATGAAATATAAAGTGTCGTCCATCTTCAGCTCCTTTACAACACATCATTCATTATCATAATGCCCATCGCTCCAGGTGGAGCATAGGCCATCGACGGCTCTTCGCCATCGCACTCTGTTCTGGGCTGTTCTGGTCATTCAAGTCTAGTTGGTCCCTTGTTGTTTCACCTCTGCTTCAGTGTCTAGCCTTCAGCTGTTGCGAGGCCGGACTCTCTTCCTCTTTCCCTATGGGTTCCAGGTCAGGCTTTGGTGTGTGGTGCTGGATGCTGGCTTCCTGAGGGTGTGTCCGATCCAGCCTCACTTCCTTCGCAGTATCTGCTTGGCCACTGGTTCCTGTTCCGCACGCTCAAACAGATTTTCGTTTCGGATCTTGTCCTGCCATCAGATTTTGGAGATGCGCCTAAGACAGGCGTTGAAGAATGACTGAATCTTTTGTTGCATCGTCTGTGTTGTCCGCCATGTCTCGCATCTGTAGAGCAGAATTGATTGCACATTGGACTTGAAGATGCGGAGTTTGGGTTTTTATGCTGATTCTTCCAGATGTCCAGATGTTTTTGAGCATGACGAAAGCTGCTCTTCCCTTGCCGATTCTGGCTGTGACGACGTCTCGGTCCGTGCCTCCCTGTTGGTCAACCACGCTTCCACGGTAGACGAAAGACTCCACCTCCCTGGTGGGCTCTCCACCGACTGTGACTGATGTGTTGGCAGTGGCGCTGATTTTCATCAGCTCGGTCTTCTTCCTGTTAATCTTCACCTGTCCCGACTGATGTGTCTCCAAGCGAGTGTCTTGTCCTGCATCTGGCTGTGTGGCTGTGTGACAGGAGCGCCAGGTCGTCAATGAAGTCGAGGTCGTCGAGCTGTGTCCAGAGAGTGTCCACTGTATACTATGTTCCCTGCCTGTTGTAGTGTGGTCTTCATAATCCAGTCAATGACCAGGAGAAAGAGGAACGACGACAGCTGGCCGGCCGGCGTGGGCAATCCTGCAATTGCAGTTCATGTCCTGGTAGGTGCAACAGCTGAGGGAGATGATCTCTTCTCGGGGTCTCTGTAATGCCTCAGCAGCTTTCACAGCATCTCTCTGTCCACACTGTCGAAGGCCTTCTCATAATCTATGAAGTTGATGTAGAGTGGGGAGTTCCACTCCAGCGACTGTTCCACAATGATGCGCAGGCTGACAATCTGGTCAGCACATGATTTGTTCCGCCGGAAGCCTGTCTGCTGGTCTCGGAGCTTGGGGTCAACAAACTCTTTTCATTCTCTCCAGTAGAACCCTGTTGAGAACCTGGCCTGGCGTTGACAGGAGCATGATTCTTCGGTAGTTGCTGCAGTCCCTGAGGTCTCCTTTCTTCAGCAGCTTGATGATGATTCCTTCTTTCCACTGGGCCAGTACCTCCTTCTTCTCCCCCAAATCTTGCTGAAGAGGCGGTATAGCATGTTGACAGCTGTCTCTATGTCAGCTTTGATGGCTTCTGCTGATATCTCATCAGGCCCTGCAGCCTTCCTATTTTTTCAGTCATGATGGCCTTCTTGATCTCAGTCTTTGAGGGTTTGTCGCAGCTGATGGGCAGTTCTGTCTCTGCAGGTGGGATGTCTGGTGGTGCGTCAGGAGTGGTGGGCGGTCAGCAGCTCCCTGAAGTGTTCTGCCCATCGTTTCAATTGTTCCTCGGTTCTTGTCAGTGGGTTTCCGTTTCTTGTCCTTCACTGGCTTGTCTGTCTGCTGGGACTTACCCGTCAGCTTCTTGGTCACCAGGTACAGGTCCTTCAGATTCTCCTGTCCAGCTGCTGCCTCCGCTTGACTGGCCAGGTCACCAGAGTAGTCCCTCTTATCCTTCTGGATGCCCCTCTTTACTTCTATGTTTGCTGCTGTGTGTCTCTTCCTGTGCCTTGCCATAGCTGCTCTAGTCCAGCTCGTGTTCATCCTAGTTTTCTCCTCTTTTCCTTGTTTCCTACTTGTAGATGGTGCCAGCAGTGATCCATTCCTTGTGCCGGGTCTTCTTCTTGCTAATGATCACATATGTCATGCCAGAAACTTCTTGCAGTGCTCGCACTGTGTCTGGATGTCCATCTCACCGTCTTCTATCAGCCTTTGTAGTGGCTAGAACTTGCTGGAAAAGCTGATCTGGAATGCTGCTTGTGTGTCTCTGTTTCTGAGCAGTCCAACATTGTACCTTGTCCATGTGTTGTTGGCGTTGGTGGTGAATCTCTTGAGGCGAAGTCTCACTGTTGTTAACAGAAGGTGGTGGTCTGATGACACGTCAGCACCTCTAATCACTCGTACATCTCGCCATGATCTCCAGAATTCGTGGCTAATGCAGATGTGGTCAATCTGGTTCTCCGTGTCGTTGTTCGGGGATCCCCATGTGGCCTTGTGGAAGCGCTTGTGTGAGAAGATGCTGCCTCCTATCACCAGCTGGTTCAGGGCGCACAGATCTGCAAAGCGTTCACCATTTTCGTTCATCTGTCTCAGTCCGTGTGTCCCCATGATGTCCTCGTACCCCGTGCTGTCCATTCCAATCTTGGCGTTAAAATCTCCCATTAGTATGCTTATGTCCTTTGCTCCTCTTTTGTCTATCACTGTCTGTAGTTGCTGATAGAAGTCATCTTTCTTCTTCTTCTTCCGCATCATTGGTGGGAGTATAACTCTGGATGATGTTCAGCCTGATGTCATTCTTCTTCGTGGTAAACTTGGCTGTGATGATGCAGGATTTGACAGGTTCCCGTCTGATGAGTGCCCACCTGTGCCTCCGGTGTCAACATCAGGCCACACCCTCAGTATGGGGGACTTCATCTTCTTCTGTGTGTCATGAGTACAGCAGCTGTTCTCCAGATGAAAGTCTCAGCTGTCCTGACTGTAGCCACCTTGTCTCACTCAGTCCTAGCACTCTGATCTTGTAGTTTTCATCTCTCTCGCAACTTGAATGGTTTTTTTCCTGTTTCGTACATCGTCCTGATGTTCCATGTGGCTACCCTCGTTGTTGTCCTGGGTGTTAGAAGGGAACTCAGCCTCCAGGATGGAGACCCTTCCTTGCCCAGGTGAATGTTTTTGGTTAGTTGTCGTCGATGCTTCTGTAACTAGTCTTTTTTTACAGGTAGGGTTGTTAGCCCTGCGCAAACCCCTTTATCCTCGGGGCGAGGCGGTCCTGCCTTAGTCGCCTCTTATGACATGCATGGCAGGGCAGTGGGTCTGTTCTATGCCCAACGCATGAAACACAAAAGATCTCTATGTTCATCAATAAACCAGCTTTTACTAGTGCTTAATCCGACATTATTCATTCTGACACAAGGCAGAAGACTTTGACACCACTTAATTCTTATAACTGAAATATATCTTTCAACCTGAAAAAAATAAATGATGAGAAAGCCAGTTTTGCTTATATGTATTGACTATACGATCTTTAAATTCCGAGGTGTGAGAGAGAGAGAGAGAGAGAGAGAGAGAGAGAGAGAGAGAGAGAGAGAGAGAGAGAGAGTGAGAGAGAGAGTGAGTGAGAGAGAGAGTGTGTGTGTGTGTGTGTGTGTGTGTGTGTGTGTGTGTGTGTGTGTGTGTGTGTGTGTGTGTGTGTGCGCGCGCGCGCGCGCGTGCGTGTGTGCGTGTGTGTGTGCTCGCTTGTGTTCCTGCATATGCATGCGTGCCAATGGAGAATGATACGTGCTTATTCATATGTGCAAGCGCAGCCAAGTTGAATAGAACTCACGTACTTGGGTATACAATTGCTGTCGGGATCATTAAAGGACCACATGAGTGAACAGTGAATCGCCTACACACACCCTCTGCTAGTACCAGAACGGTAAACGGTTGTCGCAAATGCTTCGAAATACATGCATGTCCCACAGTTCCACGTGCCACAACAGACAACATGCCACACTGAGGAAAGGTTGAGGGGTGGAGGAGGGGGATGGGGGTGGAAGGGATTGTACGGACAGCTCGAATCACCTCGAATCATCTCTCCCCTGGTTAAATCAGCATGAGAAAGTGTGTGTGTATGTGTGTGTGTGTGTGTGTGTGGGGGGGGGGGGGGGGGGGCTGTGACAATTTCAATAAATAAATTGTTGTTTAATTTCTCTACAAGTTCATCTCGGGTCACTTCTCTTTTATTTTGTGTGTAATCGTAGGATGGTTCGAGGGCTTGTGCCCATGGCGATGCACGTGCGCCGTGGCCTCTTTACTCCCGTCATCGGCGGTGCACGCTCCGAACTCCTACCGGACACTCTTCTCTTCAGTCTGTCAGGACCTGTCCGCCAGATGGGGAGTGTCGCGCGTCACGGGGATGGCAGCAAAGGTAATGGTGAGTGTGGGGTGCCACCAGTATTCATAGTGGTGTGGATGACTTTTGAACTTTGCTCAACGCTGTCAAATGTATTCCTACCCCAGTTCCACTCCTTTCCAAACACACACACACACGCACGCACGCACGCACCCACGCACGCACGCACGCACGCACGCACGCACACACACACACACACACACACACACACACACACACACACTCTCTCTCTCTCTCTCTCTCTCTCTCTCTCTCTCTCTCTCTCTCTCTCTGTTAATTATACGAATGTTTAAACCGTATCTATCTTACCTTTTGCGACCTGAGTATGTCAACAAGACAAAGGACATACGACTAACGTTACATACAACATTAGATAGTTCTTTTTGGTGTGAGAAAAGATAACAGGAATAACACTTCACGTTATGGGAATACGTGATTTTCATTTTATTTTTATTTATTTATTATTTATTTATTTATTTATTTATTTATTTATTTATTTATTTGTACAGACTTACAGTCTAAAGGCGCGTCTCACCTGCCTTTCTGGAAGGCTGGGAGCGGACACTATGGTGACACGCTGGGTCAAAAGAGCAGACCTTTGTGTGTCAGCTAGCGTGGATCTGGTGTTATCTTACATAGGTCAGTACTTTGTCATGTTTGTGTATCTTTGTATTTGCTTTTTGTTTTGTTTACAATCGATCTAGGATCTTCTGTTCGTAGACCTTTATCACAAATGAAAAGACATGAAACCACTGTCACGGACGGTCGCCAGCCTACTCACCCTTGCTTTAGCAGTGTGAAACCACCCTTAGCAGTGTCTGCTGGTTTCACGAGACTGTCACCATTTGGCTGTCAGTGGAAGGGCTTGGCGTGCTGTCCGTGTATTTTTTTTTTTTTTTTCCTGCATCCCCCACTGCATTTTTCTTTTCCACTTCTTGTGTTGGGTGACAGGAGTGTGGCTGAGCGGTTTTGTGCTGCCTGCACGTGTTTTTTCGTTAAGTTTGTGTCAGTACAGTTTAACTCTGGCGGAGAGGTAGTGTTCACAGGTTCAGGGTTCGAGGAAGGAGGCAAGAGAGTGAAGTGGCACTCGGATTTCAACGTTGAGTCGAGTGGGATCGCTGTCCCAGTGCAGTGGGGTCATTTTTGTCTGCTTCGGTGCAGATCAGCGGCTGGTCCTTAACCTTTTTGGGTTGGAGGAAAGCGCTGTGTTTTGGGGGGAATCTCTATTCCCAACCACTGGCACATCTTCCCTTTGGTCGCCCCAGACCGGTTTCCCTTGGTGGG
>JADBJO010019297.1:27500-33541 GCA_016801955.1 Conus betulinus | reverse complement strand
GACACTTAAGTATGTCATGACCAAATTCAGATTTGGAATTTCAGAATTGGCAGTTCATTCATAAGTTAAGATACAAAGCCTCTGTTGATGACAATGATCTGCTGTGTCCACTTTGTAAAGAATCTCAGGAAAATGAAATCCATTTTGTTTCTTTCTGTCCAGCCTTAAGGAATATTAGAACTGAATTTATTCAGCCCAAATTTTATAGACAACTTCCCTGTTTAAACTGATTGTATTGATGTCATCAACTTCAACTGACGTTGTTCGAAAGTTGTCCTTGTTTCTATACAAAGCATTTAAATTTCGAGAAATAGCTACATCTTGAAGATCTAAATTGATTGTCTTTGATTTGTTATACAGGCATGTGTATTTGTTTGCATATGATGTATTATGTTTACACCCACCCCTTCATAATGGGCCAAGGCCTTATAGGAATAAAACATTCCGAATCCGAATCCGAATCCCTCTCTAAGCAGAAAAAGGCACAGAGTGCCTAAAATTCAACTAATACTAACAGGCGAGACCAATTTTTTTTCCGTGACAAAATGATTAGCTCCATCCCTGGTCAGTTTCGTTTAAAACCAGCAGAATTTCTGTTATACCGTCGGAGGGGTCAGTCCTCGTTGATGTGAAACTTAATGACACCTGTAATAACAGCATCTCTTGTTGTGTCTTACTCATCTGATCTAAGTACAAGCTGTAAAGTAAAATTCTGTTGCACGATGTTGTCCTCTTTAGACATCGAGGAGTATATGATTTGTCGCACGTCGTTTCTTCAAATCATATCCTGCGAATAGGGGACAACAATTTGATACATCGATCACATATATATGGAGAGCACAACTTTAGTTAGATATGGCGTTCAATATGGCTGTTATCTAGGGCCTTAATTCGTCTGAATTATAAGATATACTGTGAACTTTTTATAGATGATATTGCCCCTTACCAGAAACCAGTTTGAACGTTACTACTCATATTGCGTCCCCCAAAACAAAACAACAGAAAACAGTCAGCAAGAATAATGCCGACAGTCTTGTAAAAATATGAGGCGTCTATGAGAGCAGCAAGGACAGGAGCCAGAGGCCAAGCAATTGTGTGGGAGTGAAGTGGGCCGGGATTGGACAACATGCTCTCAGGAAGCCAGCATCCAGCACCACACGCCAAACCCTGACATGGAACTCGCAGGGGAAAAGGAAAGAGAGGCCCGACTTCGCAGCGCAGCTGGAGGCGAGACATTGAGGAAGAGATAACTGAGGGCAGGGACCAAACTGGTACAGGCATTCAGCGAGCAGCCCCAGAACCGAGTGACGATGGCAGATTGTTGTCTATGGCCCCCTATGCTTACCCTGGCAGTTATGGGCCTAAACAAAACAAAAACAAAAAAATCTTGTTAAAATGGATGGACTCTTAAACACCCGTCTCTTCACTCTCAAGCGACCAAATCCATGCATATGGCAAACAGGAAAAGGCAGCATCTCTACTAATTATTCCCATCCTTTACAGCTTTAAAACGTTCTTGTGGAGCAAGTTTGCTGGACATAAAGTTATAGGAATAACAGTTGAATACAAGTTTCATGGGTTGGAATTCCTGCACAGAGAACGCCCCTGCAATGTCAGCGAACGTTGTGGAGTAGGTGAATGGACGGGAGGAGGAAGGGAGCGGTGATGTAACAAGGGGGAAGAGGAGAGACGTCCAGTGGGGCGAGGCCTGTGGTCACTGCCCCTCTTGGTGCCGATGCTGTCTGCCTGGTTTTCTCGCAAACAGATTTTCAGCAAGGCGTGCTGTCCCTTTCTTCGTTGGCAGAATGGCATTTTGGTACAGTGCCATTCTGGGTGCACCACTGCTGGTGGTGAAGACAGCAGTGTGGTCCCTGTAGTGCACACCCACCATGCCGTCACACACCTGCTGCAGGTTCCTGTTGCTGTGTTGAATGACTGCATTTGAAGGGGTGTCGTCCTCTGGCAGGCATGATAGCAGAGGCTAGCAGTGACGCTTTGGGAAAAGACCCTCCGGCACTGGGAAAGAAGGTCTTTCCACTTGTCACTGCTGATGGCACTGTCTGCTGAGGCCTGGACTTGAGAGAGAGAGAGAGAGAGAGAGAGGAGAGAGAGAGAGAGAGAGAGAGAGAGAGAGAGAGAGAGAGAGATGAGAGAGAGAGAGAGAGAGAGATGAGAGAGTAAGTATAAGTATCAATTCATTTATTTCACAGTTTTCGTCTTTTTTTTTTTTTTTGCCATTTCATGTATAAACATGACATTTGCTTATTTCACAAAACAGGCAGATTTTCTGCAGACTTCGTAACGTAAGCAAAATCTTGCCCATTTCACGGAATTAGCACTTTCTCAATAATATAGCGTTACAACTATGCAATGTTTAGGTCCTGTTTTGTAATTGTGGTCTTGGATCGTGGGGGAGGTGTGTGTGTGTGTGTGTGAGGGGGAGGGGTCGGGGGGGGGGGGGGGGGGGGGGGGGGGAGTGGGGGTAGGGCATCTACATATCTATGGTTAGGGTTAGGATTAGGAAGGGAGGACGGAGAGTGCTAGGGGAGGTCACCTCGAAATATACCGCGATTGCTCTTGGTCACCTCCCATGGACAAACGGATGTTGGTTGCGCCTTCGCCTACGATCGGCGGCTCCTCCAACGTTCGTAAAACCGTTGCATTACCTTGATTTTTTTTGACAGCCCTTCAGACTTGTCCTGATTTTCACGCGCTGTCATGGGTGGCAACTGGAGTGCTGAACGTGGCGTGAAAAGGTCTCACGAGAACACAGAAGAGAAAGAGACATTGGAAGATGATCTCAGTGACAGCTCCTCAGATCTCCATACACCGAAAAGGTTAGTACTGGCAGGTTTCACAGTTTTAAATCAACAACTTCCCGTTTTCATCAAAAATGAAATTGCAAACAAGAACATCGAGATGAAAACTTTTAAAAAGAAAAAAACAAGAAAAGTCCAAACCCCCTTGAGGTAAAATAATGAATCGGTGCCAGTTCTTCTAAAGCAAAAACTGGTTCACTTAAAAATGAGCAGGTCACCAGCGCGCTGTTAAAAGAAACTGCCTACAAGACCCTTGTCCGCCCAATACTCGAGTATGCCTGCATAGTGTGCGACCCGTATACAGCGTGACATTGAGAAACTTGAAGCAGTACAGCGAAGGGCCGCTCGTTTGTCGTAAACGGTACCACAACACGTCAAGTGTCACCGCCATGATTGACAAACAGAGGTGGCCTTCTCTGCAACAGCGCAGACTGGCCATGCTGAGTAAGATTCTGGAAGGCCAGGCTAGTGTACCTTCATGTAGAGACAAGCTGACACCTGCTCCTACCCAGACAGAGAAGGGGACACAAGCAGCAACTCAGCCTAATGCAGTGTAGGACACAGTACCGACAACATGCGTTCATTCCAAACACCATATGGGACTGGAACGACATGCCAGAGATGGAGATGAAGGCTGGAACCCTTAACACTCTCATGTCAAGGGTCCCACAAAAACTAGAAACTAAGAAATATTTGTGTAGTATGATTAGGTTGCCACCCCATCCCATTCTCTCCGAAGTAAAATTGTATTATGATTTTTAAAAAGTTATTTTTGGGCCTGTTTCGCTAGTAGGGTGAACCAGGATCAGCTAGTCTGGAACTCGTTTCCAGATGAAGAGCGGAAAATTACAGTAGTCCCACGTAGAGTAAGACTCCCCCAGTTTATATGTTTCTCCAATATCGTAGGACTTTATCTTCCTACATTGGCTTTCCATCTTGGCGCAACCTCCATTGTCCGGCATGGTAATCAACCAGTTGATTGAGGCCATCCAAATGGATGATGATGATGATGAAGAAGTAGAGTGGAATAATACAATGTCAAGAGTACTTTTAACATGTGATGTACATTTCTGAATGACCATTAACATGCAGCAAATATCACAAAAACAAACAGACGAAATGTACACCAAAGAAAATGAATGGAATATGCAAATGAAACTGACACAAATACGCACGCATGCACACATGCAGTCAAGCACGCATGCACGCACACATGTACGCACACATGCACGCACGCACGCACGCACACACTCGCACACACACACACACACACACACACACACACACACACACACACACACACACACACACACACACACACACTTGTATTAGCCCCATTTTATCAGCTGTGCGCTTGACCAGTCATTGTGTGGACATCAATTTTCCAGAACTTTGTAATAGTTTCCACATTTTCTTTTATGGGATGTAATTATTGATGGTACTAGATGCAAGAATACCCCCCCTCCCCCTTCTTTTTCATAGCATTATCAAGACAGGGCAGTACTTCACTGTTTCTTGTCATTCTTACATGCAAGTATGGTAAGAAATGTAATTATTGATGGCATTATATTTATATATTGAAAACAATGCAAATAACACGTTTACAATCAAAATTTAATTGTATGAAATTTCACATTCATTAAGTGGACTTACACACACACACACACAGACACACACACACACACACACACACACACACACACATATTAATTAAGTGAACTTGCACACACACACACACACACACACACACACACACACACACACACACACAGACATGCACTTGCTCAAAGTATAAAATGCTTAATTAATAAAAAGAAAATCATGGTGTGTTGCAGAAAGCGATTCCAGTCCACAGCCCAGTACATTGTCAGGACGTTGTTTGAGAGGAGGGAAGGGACAGTGATGTGACCATTCACGCTTTGGGCAAGGCTTGGCATCTGCATAGAGTCTACCTCAGTCAGGTTAGGACAGTATTAGGTCACACATTGGACTTGGTTCATATCCCGTCTGTGAGACAGTTCTCATTCAGCCATTCAGCCAAGTAATTAATCAATGCGTCAATAAACATGGTATTATTACACAAGGTGGAGTTGTCCTGACCTATTGATGTAGTAGATACACTCAGCAAAGTGTGTCAGGGCTCACATGTCTAGAGGGTTTAGGGTGGCCAGCTGCACCCATGTACATCCACAGCAGCAGATACCAGGAAAATCTAAGCTCCACAGACTTGCTGTCACATGACAATTGGTACAATATGACTGAAAACAGGAAAAAATGTGGCAGAACTAGAAAAAAAAAAAGTGCAAAAGAAAAATTGTTTTCATCTGTACCAGTACCCTTCCTGTCTAACACCTACTAAATCCCTGTGAAGGTGGAGAGGGGAACTGATTACAAATTCGAGACAAAAGGCAAGGAAATAAAGAAAAAGGGGGATGAATGATGACGAGAAGAATGAAAACGGAAGATATAGATGCGAGTGATCTTAAAAGAGAAAGGGAATGGAAAGAATAAAACATGGAGAACCCACACATGAACAAAGACAGACTTGGTCACCAAATGAAAGAATAGACAAGTTACAAAAACAATCACAATGTGTTTGACCTATTTAGTCTTCTTCAGACGGATAGCATAGAAGACGGTGAAAATAAAAAGGATGAACAGTCAGTCATTTACCTCTTCTGATTGGTGAAGAATAGAACACAGAATATAGAATGGAGACAAGGCGAAAAAGTGTAGGCTATAGAATGGAAACAAGGCTGAAGTGGACAATATATGGTTTAAAATGGTAAAATTAATGATGATTAAATAAAGGAAGTAATAGTAATACTGTTACTACTACTACTTATGATAATGCTGTGACAATAATAATAATGATAGTGATTAATAATGAAAATAACAATACTAACAGAAGAAGATGAAGGAGAGGAGTTACAGGATAGTTAAAATAAGATTATAGTAGAAATAATGATAATAATACTTGAATACTACTACTACTGCTACTACAACTGCTACTACTGATGATCGCAAGAAAGAAAAAGAAGGGTAACGAGAAGGAAGAGATGAAGATGATGGAGAAGAAGGAGGATGGGGAAGATAGTAAGACAGAATCAAAGAAATGTACCAATGGTATAATAATGATTATACTTGTAGAAATAATGGTAATGGCAATAATGATATCGGAAGTGGGAAAGATAGAAGTTAAAACCTAAGAAATATACTAAT
>JADBJO010019297.1:0-22500 GCA_016801955.1 Conus betulinus | reverse complement strand
TTAACAAGTTCATCCAATTCAGTCATCGGTTTTATGATGTCTTCTTCCTGTTAGTTTGATTTTATTCATTCTTCTTTTCAGAGCAAATATTTTGACAGCATGTTCAACGGACAGTGGGCAGAGTCGCACCAGCCTGAGATCCATATCACAGTCACTGATGACAACATTGATGAAGAAGGTTAGTAACTGATCGCCATTGATGAACTTGATGACATATTTGTTGTTTGTTTTCCCTCTCCCCCCTCCCTCCCCTATTTTCTTTCATCAGATCTTATCTTTCATTGTTTTATGTCATATGCTTCTGTTTTTTTTTTTAAAAATCTTCTTCAGAACTTTCTTCCGAATTGTTGTTCATCATACCTGGAACTTCATCCCAGTCGAAATCTAGGTCACTCTAAGCTTCATTACCCAGCACTTTCACTAAGTCTTATGCCGTAAATCCTACAAAACACAGTATCTCCATCACTAAATCTCATTATAGAACGGCAGAACTCAAGGTTAGCCACGGTGAAAAACGGCATTTCGACCTCAAAACTTTAAAATTCGTAACTCGAGAGAACCACGGCACGTATCGACTCGCGGTTTTTGCAAAAACGAAGTAAATGGCTACAGGAAGAAGGAAGTCACGTTCTCGCGAGACTTCAATCACAAACACAACATGTTTACTCCATACGCACGCATCTTCTCCATTCATTCAAAGGAGAGACTGAAGAAACAAGAATCCACTTTTTTATGCCCCCTTTACCAAAACAGAAACTGAAAAGTTTCACAGTGACAGTCAATAGTAACACAGCATGAAAATCTGATGACAAATGTTGTTCCGATTTTTCATAAAACACACTATGAATTATTTGCCGTTAACTTCCTTTTCCTTTTCCAATGTACAACGTATAAAACACTATGACTTACTTGCCATTATCTTCCTTTTTCTTTTTCAATGTACAACACATAAAGCATTGGATTTTTTGTTCTTTTTGGAACACTAAATAGTTGCATAGGAATTATTTCTTGTGTAAAAATTCCACCAGCGGGAATCAAACTTTCAGGAGGTAGGTATGATCCACTGGTTGGATACCGAGGTTTTCCATAGGGGATCAGTATCATAACAAAACAAAATCCTGAGCAGACTTCTGTCTGCGCTACGTTGCCGACCACTCTCTGGTCGCTCTGAAAACAATGTTTTCCATTTCAACCACCAAGGTTGAAGAATACTTGCTATCTCGACCCAAGTCAAGAGACCTATCCTCCTCTCTGGCAACTCCTGGTCTGCCATATAGATCAGGAACACACCCGTCCTAGAAATAGTGGGATTCTTTTGCCCATCACTTGCCTTTGTGTCCAGTCTGTATGGTCTAACATTTTTGTCATAATATGAAATTCTCGCTTTTCAAAATTTCCACCAGCATTTCTCAACATGAAAATTCACACATTATATCTCTTGTCACGACATACACACAGCATGCATACATATGCCCATGAGTGCCTATGTACATGCAAATAATGCATGCAAACACTGTGTACACTGGCACACACACACACACACACACACACACACACACACACACACACACACACACGGGCCCACCCACTCATGCACACACGATATGCATTTGTATAGCATAGCTCGTTCCTACCTTTCTGATCTCCTTCATCTCTGTGTTCCTTCTAGGCAAATGTGTTCTTTTACCGACAACACTCTGCACAAAATCCCTCGATTTCAAACTAAAACCTGTGGCGAGCATTCTTTTTCTTTTTCAGGGTCCGGTTTCTTGGAATAAACTCCTAATATCTTTGTGTAGTTAAAACTCTCTGTCTTCCTTCAAGGCATCTCTTAAAATAAACCTCTTCACCAATCAATAGCACTTCTTTCTTCCTCTTCCCTTGCCCAACAAATTGATTCTGCGACTAACGTGTGTGTGTGTGTGTGTGTGTGTGTGTGTGTGTGTGTGTGTGTGTGTGTGTGTGCACATGTACGTGCATGCATGTGTGTGTGTGTGCGCGCATGCTGTTGTGTGTCTGTTGTTGTATGACAGTCAGTGTGGGATCATGTGGTTTTGTGTGTGTGTGTGTGTGTGTGTGTGTGCGCGTGCGTGCTTGCATGTGTTTGTAGATGCATGGTACCTATTTCAATATTCATTTTCTTATTGGTTTCATTTGTTTTCTTTAACCTTTTGTGTGTTTATAAGCGCTCAGGGCTTATGATGTAAGATTAAGTGCCATAAATCATCATCATCATTATTATTATATACATGCACAGAGTGGCCAACACACACATACAGCTGTAATAGTGGTGCAGAAAATGTTAGGACGTAACCTATAGGCGGTCCAGATATGACTGTATACTTTTAGAAGGGGCCTGAAGATAGCTTTCTGGAAGATATTTCAGAAGTTGGTAATGGATGTCATCAAGGCCATTAGCAGAATTGCTGCAGGTTTGCAGAGCGGATTTCACTTGATTAAGTGCGAATGGCAGACTGTAGACTCGTAAGTATTGTCAGAAGGAACAGTACATGGTGATTTTCTTTCACTTGTTTGTTTATAACTCTTTCATCCCTGGTTGTCTGTCAGACATTACTTCCCCTTATTCCTTTGTTTCTTAGTTACAAGCAGTACCCATCATTCCTGGGTTTCCAGGAAAAAAGTAAACAAAGAATAGGGTGTGTACTTCTGATTCTTTTGTGTGACTGGTGTTTCTACCGGACTATAGCGTGTCATACACCGTTGTGTACAGAAACATTGCCGGCACATTATAATCTGGTTTTCCTACCCTTTGTTGTGTATTTGGTGACACACAGGTGTCAAGACTGGTGACGACTACTAATTAATTTAAACTTAAAGAAACAAAATGTTACACAGCGCTCAAATACATGCGAGCAGCAAAAACCATGCATGTAACTCACAGTCTGTCCTCCGGTAAATCCACTTGTCTTTGCACAGTATTTGTCTAAAAGTCACACTTCGAGTTAATGTCAACAAACAACACACAACATGTCAGTCTTAGAAAATGATGCACTGCTAGTGTCACAGTGTCAAAGTGTCACACGTGAAACCAGGTGTCACACAAAGGAAACACAGGTGTGGTACACTACAACACATATATTCATTGCACTTTTCGCACATCATCGTTCTTGTCTTGCTTTTCTTGAACGGATTGTCACTATTTCACACCAGGGTGTGTTGACTCATATTGTTTGTGTCTTGCGACACATACCACAAAGTGTGTGATCTTTTCCAACACCCTCTCCACACGCCTTTTTTTTTTTTTCTGGATCAGTCTGCTGTTTAGTGTTGACATTGTCGTTTGCGAAACTGACTAGCTTTGAAAGGACTGTATCAAGAATAGAACAGCTGAAAATAATCCACTGCCTTCATTGACGTATCGAGTATGCGCACAGGACAGGGGCGCCGTTCGAAGTTTTTCCGAGGTGTGCGTGGTTCAGTGAAATCCCCACCTGTCCAGTCAAATTGTGGCCGATTGTAGCAAAGTGGAAGATTTTCATCATCCAATTCATCACCAGTATCACTGTCATATTCGTTGATGGCACTGGCAAGTTCTGCTCTCTCTCTCTTCTGTTAGATCAAACAGATCAAAGTCATCAGCTAAATTGTTGTAAATTTTGTCGTCAGAAAACTGATCGCTGTCTGCGTTTTCTTCACCCTCCATCTTCTCAGTAGGCACTAAACAGTGCTCTCACGGTCAAGTCAAGATAAATTTTCAGTTCCTGAAACTTTCCCACGCTGAGGAAGTAAGCAGGCATGACTTATCTAAACATCGCGAGAGTCCCGTACAAGGTGAAGGCCGCTATGATGCGCCAACCATGTGACAGGTGGGCGCAGATTTCAAGGCATGAACTGCTGCAGGGGGTTGCTGGACGGAAAGGAGTATGTTTCTCTGAACCGCTGAGGCGGTTTTCAGGAATGAAAGGAGAAGATTTGTCAAAACCGCAGGGATGAAAGGGTTAAGAAAAATAAAGCATCGCATTTGTTTGTGGAGGATCAATTTTGTTCTCCATTGTCGAGGTCAACAGATTAGCAACAACTTGTGTATTAGTATCTGGAGTTTCAGCGTGTTTCAGATGACAAATGAAAGAGTTGGTGTTTTTCCCTTTGATTTTCTTATTAATTTTCAAGGCTTTCCTTTTTCAATTTTTTTTTTCAAGTCAGCTTGGAGCAGAAGTCTCACTCGATCTAATTTACTTATTTCAAAAGTAAGCTTTATGTCATGAAGTTTTTGTTTGACTCGAGCATTCTGCTCTGATGGGCTGGGACACACAACGTTGAGGCTGTTTACGTTTATTTATCATGTTGTAGCATTCAGGGTCAAAACTTGGTCTAAGACATTTAAAGTTGTGGAATGAAGTTAGAATACTGTGTTTTTTGCACATTTTACAGGTACCTACGACAGGTGGAGTACTGTAGAAGGACTGCCATCACTGCTGAAGACTGGATTCACTAAATAATACTCATCCGAGAGATGAAAGTCGATACTGACCAAGCATAGGCGAATAGTTTTGCTCAAATACAAAACTTAGTTGTCAGGATTTGATATTTATATTTCAGAGTTGCCTTTTTCATCCCATCATCATTCATCCACTCTCATGTTGCTTTTACATTAAATGTTCTAATTCCATTGTTTTTTTTTTGTTTATTGTGGTTCCTGAAGAAGACCAGTAGATCAAGTCTTGGTTCTTCAACATTTGTTGTGTTCATCTGGCAACACAGTACATTTTTTCATGTTTTAATGAAGAAGGCTATTAACAGATCATTTATACCACTGAGGGCAATATTGTTTAGATGGCAGTTATCATTGCTATCACTAATGGCAGTATTGGTGAAGAAAACTAGTGACAGCTCATTAATATCACTGATGGCAGTATAGATGAAGAAGGCTATTGACAGATCATAGCTAACTCTGGTGGCAGTATTAATGAAGAAGGTTAGGAACAGATCATTGGTAAGGCTGGTGGAATTATTGATGAATAAGGTGGGTAGCAGATGAAGATAACATTGACGGCAGTATAGTTGAAGAAAGGGGTTAGTAGAAGGTCACTGATATCACTGATGACGGAATTGAGGATGAATGTTAGTAACAGGTAATTGATTTCATATCCTGATAAAATAAAAAGTGATATAGTGATAAGACATTGGTATCACTAAAGCCAGGATTCAGACCATAAGGCCAAGGACATCCACACTGATTATTCAGTCAAGGAATTTGTTCAGGCTCTTGATGTCAAATGCCAAATTCAGCTTTCAACCCTCAAATGCAAAAGAAGAATGGTAGAAAACTGGTGGAAAAAATAGCCCATAAACAGGATGTTCTGATAGGAAAGAAGCAGGCCATTTGCAGACAGTGTATATAGAACCTGTTGGACGCCTGTGAAGGGAAGCAGTCAAAGATGAAGACATCACCAAAAAATTCATTCTTATATTAGAGATGGATAACATGCAGAAGTGAAAGTGGAATCTCAAGATAAAGATGAAGACTACCTCAGAACTTGAGCGAAGGAGATACAAAAACTCTGGGAGGACCTCAAAGTACAACAAAGTGCCCTCAGCAGAGCAGAATCAGCTAGAAGGAGTAGGAGCAAAGAGAAGAAAACCCAAGATTGCTTCTTCCAGTTACATGGGAAACTTTGAACAGCCCAAATTAGGGACACTCAGAGTGGACTAACAAACTCATGAGCAGCATCTCTAATACATATTCTGATCCTCAGAGGGAGCGCCACTTGAAATCCAGACTTTGTGCGGTCAGTATGTCAAGGATTTGAAACCTCTCACAAAAGACCTTAAGTGCTTAGAGACGAGGAATGTTTGTACCTAGTACCGAAATAGGTAATAAACCCATTAACCAGCGTGTTCGAAACCTTCCCGACAGTGAAAGGGGGGAGGGACGTAACCGCTAGGACCTCGGAGCATTGGGTGCACGCTACCTGCTCTGGTCAGCTGAGGTCGCTTTTGTAAACAGTCACTGAAGAGCAGGAGTCTTGCACTCGTTCAGTTGGTATTGCTGTGGGGCACTGTGTTGGTTCTATTGTCAGGCTGGTTGAATGCACGTGGACGTTGTTGTTATAGCCTTCTTTAGGATAATTACTGTGTTAAAGTGACCCCCGAAGTCGGCGGGAAATTTCGATGTCCATCTGGTGCAAGTGTTTGTTTGCTAATCAGCTAGGTAGGGATGTGTGTAAATGCTGATGTGTGGAAGAATGTAGCGAATGGAGAATTCAGGTACTTGTGAACAAGGTAGAGGAAGAAGCAGCATGGACAAAGGCATGACCCAAAGGGAAATCCTTTATGTCCATCCATATATAAACTGAGGGAGAACAACGTGAGAGGAGGAGACCACCACGAGAGAGAGAGAGGGAGAGGAGAGAGAGGAGGGAAGGGTGGGCAGGACACAGAGTAGAGTCGAGAGAACGTGGTCTGGGAGATAAAAGAGACAGCAAAGTCTTAGGGTTAAAGACAAGCTGGAAGAGAAGAAAACTAAGTCTGAAGCCCAGAGGTGGGTGAAGAGAGATGAACTGAGTTTGAACCCAGAGGTGGGTGAAGGAGACGAAGAAGAAGAGATCTATATCGAGATCCCAGAGACGACCAAGAAGACCCAGTCCTGAAACCTGGAGCCAGTCAACCAAGGGCGTCACCGTCAAGCAGTGCTGAAGAAGACTTGAAGAGACATTTTCAAGAACTATGGTGTGGTGTGAAAGCGTGGTTGTGTGTGTGAAAACCTGGCCAGGTAAGAAGTCATTTTATTATAACCCGGGATTAGGAAGTATTGATCTTTTAGGGTTTGATTATTGCATTTCGGTGTGACTGGATTGTTCATACATAATTATACATAGCATAGAAATTGTATTTCTTGTTCTCAGTCGTGTTAGGAGACAAACGAATGCGTGACATCCCATTCCCAGAGAGAGGTGAATGTTTGATGGGCGTATGAGTGTGCATATATGTGTTTATGAGTGCAAAGATAACCTTGGTGTGTTAAGCCTGACTAATAATACATCAGCTTAGTGCACTTAAGCGATACCATCATGATTTCCCCCATCCTGGACACAGTACTATCGCACTATAAGCTTGACCAGCCATGCCAGCAAAATATTGCTCTAAAACATTCTGAATAGACTGCAACCGCAAGCAGATTCTATCACAGCTGAATAGCAGGCTAGAATATTCAAAAGAAGGGCCATTGAGCAGATGTGCAACTTACATACTCTTTGTGAAAAACTTCTCCAGCACCAGAGGGAGATGTATTATGTCACATAAACTTCAAGAAGAAGCAACTAAAAGAGTCTGGCATGACGTTCCAAACTGCACTAGTTTTCCCCCAGGATTCATAAACAAACGTGATATACGTCCAGATCTTTCCAGTACGTTTATTCATGTCACAAATGATTTTTTGTCGCCTGCTATAAAACATTTGTATCATCTGCTTATTGAGAGTTTATGTTGGACGGTATCATTATTGTTCCATGTATGTCTACATTTTCACGAGTCATTGAAGCTAGAATTTCAACACATAAGATAAATAAGTATGGTGACAGTGGGTCACCTTGTCTGCATCCTCGGTCTATGTGAAAACAACTGGGAATTTGACCATTAACAAGGACACACGATTTAATATTTTTGTAGAAGGTTTCTGCCCATTTGGAGAAGCCCTGTTGAAAGCCAAATACCTTCATACTTTAAACATAAAATCCCAGCTAACTGGATCAAAGGCTTTCTCCAGGTCAATGTTTGAATAAAAGCCTTGGTAAGTTGCGCTCATCTGAGAAAGCAGTTATGTCATAAATAGGTCTAATATTATCTCCTATGTATCTGTTCTTGATAAAACCTGTTTGGTCCTCATTAATGTGATCAGGTATCATATTTTTCAAATAGTTGGCAATACACAACGATTTTATTTCATATATACAACAGTTAGCAATGAGATTGGACTCCTGATAAGTGTCTGCATTTATCTCCCTTTGATAAGCATACAATTACCCCCTGCCTTAAAACATGAGAAAGCTCCCCCCTTTGGAGTCCAGCGTTGTGGCCCTCACAACAAAAAACACCTATTGTGTTAAAAAAAATGACTTCAAAAGTTCTTTTGTGAAACCATCAGTGCCAGGACTTTTGTTGTTTTTCATATTCTTTAATACTATAAATGCCTCCTCCAGTATGATTTCATTCTTCCTTCGTTTCCCCTCCATCCTCTCTCCTGTTTGCATCTGTCCCCAACACTCACCCTTCATGGGCGTTTACACAAGCACACACACACATACAGGCGCGCGCACACACTCACGCACACGCGCACGCGCGTGAGTGTGTGCGCAAGCACACAGTGGATATTGGATTTGAAATGTTTTAACAAAAATGTATCGTTTGTGAATGAGAGCTGAAATGGATTCTCATTGGCACTACCATCACATATTGTCATAGGCATGGGACGTTTCATTTCGCTTCTCTCAGTCATATTTTTAGGCTTTTCAATTAAAAAGAGCATGCATGTGCACACTCTGATTTCCATATCCAATGTGAGGTGTACACTGTGACAACAATTATGATGATGATGTTATTGATGGTCGGGGGTTTCATACGACTGTTGATAGGCTGGTACATGCAAAATTCATTTGTTCCCAGGTTTCTCTCTCTCTCACTCTCTCTCTCTCTCTGTCCACAGTGACAGGCCACTGTGACATCACACACACTCACACACACACACACACACACACACACACACACACACACACACACAGGCATGTATGCGAACACATGCCATTTCGTTTATTTTGACACTGACAGAGTAAAAATTTGTTTTATTGCGAAACTGGTTTATTCTTGAAATGCTGATCTGTACAGGCTCTTATTGAATTTATTAATGTCCTTTTGTTTCGCCTTTGCTTTGATAACATTGTTAATTCATGTTTATTAATTTGTTATACATGTTTCTTGCGCATTCTTATTTCAGTTTCATAATCTAGTCTTCCTTACTTATTTCAGTAAGAGGCTGAAATGGTTCTGTGAATATTATGCAATAATTGTTGCTTTTTCATCTGTACAGTTTGATGGATGGATTTCTTATAGATTTACATTATATCTTCATGGATTGAATAGCATGGATAGTATGACCTCAGTTGTCTCAGTTAATTGTCAGGGGCTGAATAATAAACAAAAAAGAAGAGATGCATCTCATTATTTGAGAAGCAAAAAATATTCAATTTACTTTTTGCAAAATACACACTTTGAAGAACAAATGGTGTGCCATACGGAGTCTGAGTGGGTGTACCTAGGATATTTTTCAAGTCATTTTTTAATGCAAGAGCTGTGGCAACACTTTCTAATAATAACTTCGAAACTAATAAAAAAAAAAAAGGTTAGCAAGGGTGATGATGGGAACAGTCTTATGGTGTGGGTGGAAATTAAACAACATGATTGTAGATTTGTATGGACCAAATAGAGATGACCTAGAATTTTTTAGTACCTTGAATTTTGATGTAAGTTATGTAGTAATAGGAAGAGACTTTAATTTAATGTTGGATCCTGCGAGGGATTTATGTAACCATAAACATGTTAACAACCTCAAAGAGAGGGAAACAGTAGACAGCATGTTGAACGATCTAGAATTAAATGATATTTGGAAGGACTTAAACCAGAACTGTCGCAGGAATAATTCCTTTCAGCAGGTGTGACTCGATTTTTTTTCTCTCAATCAGATCAAGTTGTTTCTTCTGTGGAAAATGCAGACATTGAATGTGGAATAGAACAGATCATTCCAAAATTTTGTTAAGATTACGGTTTAGTAAAAAGATTAAGAGTTTTACTGTTTGCAAATTTGACTGGTCACTATTAAAGGACAAGGATTATTTAGATGAAATTAACCAAGAAATTGAGAACATTTAACAAGAATATGCTGTAAGCCCATATGCAAGAGAAGAAGTAAATACATTCCTCTAACCAAGTTACAATTAACTGTTTCCAATGATTTATTTCTAGATTTTTTATTGATGAAAATTAGGTCAAAAAGTATTTCATTCACAACTATAAAAAAGAAACGAATAAAGAAGAGCGTAAGTACATCAAGACTTACAACAGCTTGAAAGAAAAGAAACAAAAAGTAAAGAAGGAGTGCTTTTAAGATTGAGAACCAGATGGATCGCTGAAGGGGAAAAAGTGGCGAACTATTACTGTAATCTAAAAATAGGACAATTTCTAAGAAAGAGCATAGCTAGATTACTTGATAATGAAGGTAATGTTTTAAATGACCAAAAGATTCTTCATAAAGTCCATAGCTTTTATAAATCCTTATATAGAAAGTGTAAAGGTGATGACTGTGATTTAGATGAGCTTATTTAAAATATTCGACATCTAGATTGTGATGAACCATTTACATTATTGATATTGACAGTAACAGATCATAGAAATTACTCACAGTATTGAAAATGAAGGTCATTAACAGATCATAGAAATCACTGTCAGTATTGATAATGAATGTCAGTAACAGATCATAGAAATCACTAACAGTTTTGATAATGAAGGTCAGTAACAGATCGTAGAAATCACTGGCAATATTGCTAATGAAAGTGTTAGGCATAGAAAGCTTTGATGACCATCAATGTGGAAGTATGATAGTAGTGAGAGTTTGTAAGCTAGTCTTCATGTGATGAAATGAAAGCTTTTTTTTTTTTTTTTTTTTTGCGTTTTTATGCGTTTTCCCCATTTCATGATCTTTTTGTTTATTCATTTCTATGAACTTAGGCCAGAGTTTGGAATTGTATTGATCAGATTAAGTTTAGTAAGTTTTTGATGAGAATGGAGCTGAGGACTGACTTTCCATTACTATAATTCCTTGGTTTTCAGCCCTACTGATTGCTTTCAAGTCGCTGTACACAGACAGTATTCTGGTGAAACCAGTTCAAGTGATTGGAGTTCTGGCTGCTGCCACCTTCTTGCAACTGGTGAGTGTTGGTTCGGCAAACTCTTTACCAATAAAATCTTCAGTATCCTACAAGACATGTTCACACAGTGGAGGTGTGCTGAGATTTCAAGTTCTTTTCTATATTTATGATGATATCTCTGTTCACTTGTGGTAGTGTGCTGAAGTTTAAAATTTCTATGATATCTCTGTTCACTCTGTGGTAGAGTGTTGAGGTTTAACTTCTATGTCTTTAATGAAATCTCTTATCTACAAATCATGTTCACCTGTGGTAGTGTGCTGAAGTTTAAATTCTCTGTGACATCTGTGTTCCACAAATCATTTTCACTCATTGTTAGTGTGCTGCAGTTTTAAACGGTAGAAAGAAACTCGTGGAGACCAGCCGCCGGGGAGGTCGGGGTTCGAATCCCATCAGAAGTCATGTGGGTTTTTCTGCCCCGACCGGCTCCTACCCAGAGTTGAGTTTGCTGCGGGCTCAGTTGGGAAGACTGGGACCACACAGTCGAGTTTCATCCACTTAATGGATGCGTTTCTGAGAGTGTTGCTCAAATTTCCTGACCAACACTGCAGGTGTCTGTATCTCTCGGGCCTGGTTGACGCCGGGATATATATTATGAAAGGAAGCGTAGAGTACAGCCCTGTCATGTAGTCTCAGACCGAAATGGAAATCCGTAGCATCATCTAATCATCCTCATTCTCATCGATCAGCATAAAAAAAAAAGTCTCAAATCTGTGGCCCTTCATGCCCTGCTCTCATGGTGACCTCAATTTCGATGTCCTCTCCACGTCTGTGGCCTTGGTTGGTTCCGTCGGGGTCACCGGTATCGGCGAGTCCATGGGGGCTGTCGTTGGACGGACGGTGGCGCCCTCCGGAGGGAGAGCTCACTCACGCCGGCTCCGCGACTAAGCAATTATGTCGTCAGTAGGGGGCTTAGTAGGTGGTGTCCTGCGTATGTAGATCAGAACAGGCGCCACTGAACACCACTGAAGTGACTCGGCGGCAGTGCAGTGTCTCCTCGGTGGGTTGCCTCTTGACGACTTGACATTGACTGCTCCCTGTGGATTGCCGGTGCGGTGCCGGTGCTGTGGCGGGGCCGACCGGGCTGTGGCTGTGGACGGGGTGTCGGAATGAGCGGTGTGTTTTCCCCCCATCATGGAATGAGTCATGGCTGGGATTCGAACCCATGACCCTCTGGACATGCTCATTTTCCACTTAATGACTCGCACTCTATCCACTGAGCCACTGGAGCACCTGATATTTGTAAGGAAATTTAAGCCTTATGAATTTTACTTTTGTTCATCCTTGACCAGATCCAGTTTGAACACCTCTCTGTTGCTTCTGCCGTTGCTTTCAGGGCTCTGTTTTTTTTTCCCTCCCTGCAACTGAGAGCTGTTTCATGAGGCTGTATGCAGACATACCTACAACCCCCCTAGCTCCAATTTCTGCAGTGAGGACTTTGACCTGATAGCCTTCTCTCCTCAGGCAGTTTGCCAGATCAGCATACTTTTCAGTCTTGTAGATTTGAGCTGCCTCCATTTTGTTCTCATATGGCACCGTGAGCTCGATCATGATCAGCTGCTTGGTTGACTGAGAGTGGACTACTATGTCTGGTCTCATGCCACTCTTGCTGATGATCTCTGGGTGACTCTTCCATTCTGGGAGGTCTGCAGTGCACTCCCAGTCATCTGCCCAGTCAGCAGACTCTGTCTGCATGTTCCGAGTGGTACTGTTGTTCTTGGCCATGATTTGCTACCTCCTGCCTTGAAGAATGTTGCGGGTGCCTTTGGAGTCCTGATTTTCCCTTTGGTGGTGTACTAGCCCAGACTGCTTGTACAATCTCTTTGAGCACTTGGTTGTGCCTCCATGTGTACCTTCCTTGAGCCAGGGCTACTTTACATGAGCTTAGGACATGCTCCACTGTTTGTTTTTCATGGCAGAGGGGGCATGCAGGATTGTCTGTTTTTTCCCCAATTCACCAGGTTTGCATTTGAGGGCAGAAGGTCATAATGCAGATCTGAGAATGAAGCTAATCCTGAGAGGGGCAATGTGCCAAATGTCATTCCAAGTGAGACTTCTTTGGAGTGCATTCTCCCACGTTGTCCATTGCCCTTGTTGGCTCTGCTGGACTGCTTTTTTGAGTCTTTTTTGGTCTTCTTCTTTTCTCATCTCCTGAATCATCATGTCTCTTTTGGCTTTTCTTTGGGCCTTTAACCACCATTCGGTTTTGGTCACCCCCAGTCCTTGTCTGTTGGTCTGTGTGTGTCCTGTTATTTCTCTGATCTTGAGACTTTCTTTTGCAGAATCCATCCCTTCTTGAACTTTCCATTTTCTGCCTGTCTTCAGCTGGGGCTTGATTGCTTCTACCACCTTGTCTCCTGAGTCCTCCAGCATGCTTTGAAGTCTGATCTTCCCTGCATTGTATTCCTCCAGGATGGATTTCAGTGGTAGTTCCAGCTTTGCTTGGCGACTGTACAGCTCTATGTCAGTGAGACAGGGTGGGACACCAAGCCATTTCCTTGTGAACTTGTTGATTTTGGCTTCCATTGCCTCCACTATGCTGGTGCAGATGTTGTATATTGTCAGAGGCCATAGGAGCTTTGGTATCAGCATGAACTGCAGACACCAGACCTTGTATTTGCCAGGGAGCCCACATTGGTCAGTAGTCTCCAAGCCTTCTTCCAACATCTGTTTAGTTTCTTTTGCTCTTTTGTGTCTTTCAGAGTATCATCATACCATCTTCCAAGGCTCTTGACTGGCTCTTCTGTGACTGTTGGAATGGCCTGGTTGGCAACACTGAAGACCACAGATTTGGCCACTTTTCCTTTCCTCAGTGAGAGACTCCGTGATTTCTATGGCTTGAACTTCATTCTGGATGAGGCAACTATGTCGTCCAGCCTCTCCAGCACATGACGTGCCTTGTCTTCTCTGGATGAAATCACTGTAGTGTCATCCATGAATGCCTTGAGAGGGGGCATCTTGTATCCATCGCCAAGGTCTGTTTGTCTTGCGTTGCTTGTTGCTGCTTTCAAGATGACTTCCATTGCCAACACGAACAGTGTTGGGGAAATTGTACAGCCCATTGCAATGCCCATTTCCAAGTTGATCCAATCTGTTGTGTCTTCTGGGGGGGGAGGGGGGGGGGGGGGGGGGGGACGTAAAAGAGAGGACCTGTATGAGGGCCCTAAAAGAGAGATGCCTGAGACAAGTGCTAATGGGAGAAGGGGGAAAAAAAGTTTCGGGAGGTCCCGTAGAAGGGTCCTACTAAGGGGGCGACGACCAGAACAAAAGGGGAGAGACAGGAAGTAAGGAGGAAAGTAAAGAGAAGGAACGCACAAGAAGAAGGAGCCCCACAGGGAGACAACTGAAAAGGAACAAGGACAGAGGAGGGAAGGGAGCGAGAGGGAAAGGGGGTAGGGGATAGAGAGGGGGAGAAAGGGAAGAGAGGGGAAAAAAAAAAAAAAATGAAAGAGGTGAAGAAAGAGAAGAGGAGGGGAGGGGGGGGGGGGGGGGGGGAAGAAGGGGGGAAAGGGGGCTAAGGTGGGTAGGCTGAATTTTATAAACGCTACATCGATGACAGACTTGGTGCAACCTCCATGCCCATCAGTGATCTCCATGTCTTCATCACAGCAGTTCAGAACTTTCATCCTACTATCAAATTCACCCATGAAATATCTGAAAAGTGCATCACTTTCCTCGACATGAGTCTCTCCATCACTGATAGTGGACTCTTCGCTTCCATCTACTATAAACCTACGGACTACAGATCGTCACATAATCCCACTAGCAAAACCAGCATACCCTACTCTCAGTTCTTGAGACTCCGCAGACTCTGCTCTGAGAACTCTGTCTTTGATGTAAAAGCCCTAGAAATGAAACAGTTCTTCCTGAACGCCACTACCCGAAGACATCATTGATCATGCTCTCCAGAAAGTCCAGCTCATCACCCGCCCACAAGCTCTGGAACCGAAACCCCAGGAATCAACCAGAGACAGACCTGTTGTCAGCCTGCTCTACCACCCTTATGTCCACCAGGTGCGCAAAATTCTCCAAACCAACTGGGAACATCCTTCAGTCTTGTGCTCACTCAGCTAAAGTTTTTTCCCAGCTCCCTCTAGTTGCAATCTACCCACTGCAAGACCTGCCCCTTCATCTGTACTGCCACTGAAGTGAAAGGAGGACCAGTTCACGCATGACTTGACGTGAATATTCTTCAACTGCCAAACCACTAACTGGATCTACATCATGGGTAGATTGCACGGGCGTGTGCCTAAGAAGATTAGTCTGTGAGGCTGGAGACTGGAACGCACAAGCATGTCACGGATATTCTGGTCCCGTTTGTAGGCAACTAGAGGGGCTGGGAAAAAACTTTAGCCGAGTGAGCACAAGACTGAAGGATGTTCCAGTTGGTTTTGGAGAATTTTGCGCACCTGGTGGACATAAGGGTGGTAGAGCAGGCTGACAACAGGTCTGTCTCTGGTTGATTCCTGGGGTTTCGGTTCCAGAGCTTGTGGGCGGGTGATGAGCTGGACTTTCTGGAGAGCACGATCAATGATGTCTTCAGGATAGTGGCGTTCAAGGAAGGAACTGAACTGTTTCATTTCTAGGGTTTACATCAAAGACAGAGTTCTCAGAGCAGGTCTGCGGAGTCTCAAGAACTGAGAGTAGGGTATGCTGGTTTTGGTAGTGGGATTATGTGACGATCTGTAGTCGAGTAGGTTTATAGTAGATGGTTTAGCGATAGACGAGTCCACTATCAGTGATGGAGAGACTCATGTCGAGGAAAGTGATGCACTTTTCAGATATTTCATGGGTGAATTTGATAGTAGGATTTCTAAAGTTCTGAACTGCTGTGATGAAGACATGGAGATCACTGATGGGCATGGAGGTTGCACTTCAAGTCTGTCATCGATGTAGCCCTTATAAAATTCAGCCTACCCACTTAGCCCCTCCTCTCCCTCTCTTCCCCCCCCCCCCCCCCCCCCCCCCTCTTCTCTTTTTCACACCTCTTTCATTTTTTTTTTTCCCCTCTCTTCCCTTTCTCCCCCTATATCCCTACCCCTTCCCCTCTCGCTCCCTTCCCTCCTCTGTCCTTGTTCCTTTCAGTCGTCTCCCTGTGGGGCTCCTTCTTCTTGTGCGTTCCTTCTCTTTACTTTCCTCCTTACTTCCTGTCTCTCCCCTTTTGTTCTGGTCGCCCCCTTAGTAGGACCCTTCTACGGGACCTCCCGAAACTTTTTTTCCCCTTCTCCCATTAGCACTTGTCTCAGGCATCTCTCTTTTAGGGCCCCTCATACAGGTCCTCTCTTTACGTCCCCCCCTCCCCCCCCCCTCCCCCCCAGAAGGACACAACAGATTGGATCAACTTGGAAATGGGCATTGCAATGGGCTGTACAATTTCCCAACACTGTTCGTGTTGGCAATGGAAGTCATCTGAAAGCAGCAACAAGCAACGCAAGACAAACAGACCTTGGCGATGGATACAAGATGCCCCCTTCAAGGCCTTCATGGATGACACTACAGTGATTTCATCCAGAGAAGACAAGGCACGTCATGTGCTGGAGAGGCTGGACGAATAGTTGCCTCATCCAGAATGAAGTTCAAGCCATAGAAATCACGGAGTCTCTCACTGGAAATGGCTTGGTGTCCCACCCTGTCTGACTGACATAGCGCTGTACTGTCGCCAAGCAAAGCTGAAACTACCACTGAAATCCATCCTGGAGGAATACAAAGCAGGGAAGATCAGACTTCAAAGCATGCTGGAGGACTCAGGAGACAAGGTGGTAGAAGCAATCAAGCCCCAGCTGAAGACAGGCAGAAAATGGAAAGTTCAAGAGGCGATGGATTCTGCAAAAAGAAAGTCTCAAGATCAGAGAAATAACAGGACACACACAGACCAACAGACAAGGACTGGGGGTGACCAAAACTGAATGGTGGTCAAAGGCCAAAGGAAAAGCCAAAAGAGACATGATGATGATTCAGGAGATGAGAAAAGAAGAAGACCAAAAAAGACTCAAAAAAGCAGTCCAGCAGAGCCAGCAAGGGCAATGGACAACGTGGGAGAATGCACTCCAAAGAAGTCTCACTTGGAATGACATTTGGCACATTGCCCCTCTCAGGATCAGCTTCATTCTCAGATCTGCATATGACCTTCTGCCCTCAAATGCAAACCTGGTGAAGTGGGGGGAAAAAAACAGACGATCCTGCATGCCCCTCTGCCATGAAAAAAAAAACAGTGGAGCATGTCCTAAGCTCATGTAAAGTAGCCCTGGCTCAAGGAAGGTACACATGGAGGCACAACCAAGTGCTCAAAGAGATTGTACAAGTAGTCTGGGCTAGTACCAACACCACAAAAGGGAAAATCAGGACTCCAAAAGCACCCGCAACATTCTTCACGGCAGGAGGGCAGCGAATCATGGCCAAGAACAACAGTGCCACTCGGAACATGCAGGCAGAGTCTGCTGGACGGGGCAGATGACTGGGAGTGCACTGCAGACCTCCCAGAATGGAAGAGTCACCCAGAGATCATCAGCAAGAGAGTGGCATGAGACCAGACATAGTAGTCCACTCTCAGTCAACCAAGCAGCTGATCATGATCGAGCTCACGGTGCCATATGAGAACAGAATGGGAGGCAGCTCAAATCTACAAGACTGAAAAGTATGCTGATCTGGCAAACAGCCTGAGGAGAGAAGGCTATCAGGTCAAAGTCCTCACTGCAGAAATTGGAGCTAGGGGGGTTGTAGGAACGTCTGCATACAGCCTCATGAAACAGCTCTCAGTTGCAGGGAGGGAAAAAAAACAGAGCCCTGAACACAGCCACAGCCCCGGTCGGCCCCGCCGCAGCCCCGGCACCGGCAATCCACAGGGAGCAGTCATGTCAAGTCGTCAAGAGGCAACCCACGACACCACCTACTAAGCCCCCTACTGACGACAATAATTGCTTAGTCGCGGAGCCGGCGTGAGTGAGCTCTCCCTCCGGAGGGCGCCACCACGTCCGTCCAACGACAGCCCCCATGGACTCGCCGATACCCGTGACCCCGACGGAAACCAAACCAAGGCCACAGACGTGGAGAGGACACGAAAAATTGAGGTCACCATGAGAGCAGGGCATGAAGGGCCACAGAATTTGAGACTTTTTTTTTTTATGCTGATCGATGAGAATGAGGATGATTAAGATGATGCTACGGATTTCCATTTCGGTCTGAGACTACATGACAGGGCTGTACTCTACGCTTCTTTCATAATATATCCCGGCGTCAACCAGGCCCGAGAGATACAGACACCTGCAGTGTTGGTCAGGAAATTTGAGCAACACTCTCAGAAACGCATCCATTAAGTGGATGAAACTCGACTGTGTGGTCCCAGTCTTCCCAACTGAGCCCGCAGCAAACTCAACTCTGGGTAGGAGCCGGTCGGGGCAGGAAAACCCCACATGACTTCTGATGGGATTCGAACCTCACCCAGTTGCAAGAAGGTGGCAGCAGCCAGAACTCCAATCACTTGAACTGGTTTCACCAGAATACTGTCTGTGTACAGCGACTTGAAAGCAATCAGTAGGGCTGAAAACCAAGGAATTATAGTAATGGAAAGTCAGTCCTCAGCTCCATTCTCATCAAAAAACTTACTAAACTTAATCTGATCAATACAATTCCAAACTCTGGCCTAAGTTCATAGAAATGAATAAACAAAAAGATCATGAAATGGGAAAAAAAAAAACGCATTTAAAAAAAAAAAAAAAAAGCTTTCATTTAATCACATGAAGACTAGCTTACAAACTCTCACTACTATCATACTTCCACATTGATGGTCATCAAAGCTTTCTATGCCTAACACTTTCATTAGCAATATTGCCAGTGATTTCTACGATCTGTTACTGACCTTCATTATCAAAACTGTTAGTGATTTCTATGATCTGTTACTGACATTCATTATCAATACTGACAGTATTTCTATGATCTGTTAATGACCTTCATTTTTCAATACTGTGAGTAATTTCTATGATCTGTTACTGTCAATATCAATAATGTAAATGGTTCATCACAATCTAGATGTCGAATATTTAAATAAGCTCATCTAAATCACAGTCATCACCTTTACACTTTTATATATAAGGATTTATAAAAGCTATGGACTTTATGAAGAATCTCTTTTGGTCATTTAAAACATTACCTTCATTATCAAGTAATCTAGCTATGCTCTTTCTTAGAAATTGTCCTATTTTTAGATTACAGTAATAGTTCGCCACTTTTCCCCTTCAGCGATCCATCTGGTTCTCAATCTTAAAAGCACTCCTTCTTTACTTTTGTTCTTTTCTTTCAAGCTGTTGTAAGTCTTGATGTACTTACGCTCTTCTTTATTCGTTTCTTTTTTATAGTTGTGAATGAAATACTTTTTGACCTAATTTTTCATCATTCAAAAAATCTAGAAATAAATCATTGGAAACAGTTAATTGTAACTTGGTTAGAGGAAATGTATTTACTTCTTCTCTTGCATATGGGCTTACAGCATTCTTGTTAAATGTTCTCAATTTCTTGGTTAATTTCATCTAAATAATCCTTGTCCTTTAATAGTGACCAGTCAAATTTGCAAACAGTAAAACTCTTAATCTTTTTACTAAACCGTAATCTTAACAAAATTTTGGAATGATCTGTTCTATTCCAATTCAATGTCTGCATTTTCCACAGAAGAAACAACTTGATCTGATTGAGAGAAAAAAAATCGAGTCACACCTGCTGAAAGGAATTATTCCTGCGACAGTTCTGGTTTAAGTCCTTCCAATATCATCATTTAATTCTAGATCGTTCAACATGCTGTCTACTGTTTCCCTCTCTTTGAGGTTGTTAACATGTTTATGGTTACAATAATCCCTCGCAGGATCCAACATTAAATTAAAGTCTCTTCCTATTACTACATAACTTACATCAAAAATTCAAGGTACTAAAAAATTCTAGGTCATCTCTATTTGGTCCATACAAAATCTACAATCATGTTGTTTAATTTCCACCCACACCATAAGACTGTTCCCATCATCACCCTGCTAACCTTTTTTTTTTTTATTAGTTTCGAAGTTATTATTAGAAAGTGTTGCCACAGCTCTTGCATTAAAAAATGACTTGAAAAATATCCTAGGTACACCCACTCAGACTCCGTATGGCACACCATTTGTTCTTCAAAGTGTGTATTTTGCAAAAAGTAAATTGAATATTTTTTGCTTCTCAAATAATGAGATGCATCTCTTCTTTTTTGTTTATTATTCAGCCCCCGACAATTAACTGAGACAACTGAGGTCATACTATCCATGCTATTCAATCCATGAAGATATAATGTAAATCTATAAGAAATCCATCCATCAAACTGTAGCAGATGAAAGCAACAAATATTGCATAATATTCACAGAACCATTTCAGCCTCTTACTGAAATAAGTAAGGAAGACTAGATTATGAAACTGAAATAAGAATGCGCAAGAAAATGTATAACAAATTAATAAACATGAATTATTAACAATGTTATCAAAGCAAAGGCGAAACAAAAAGGACATCAATAAATTCAATTAGAGCCTGTACAGATCAGCATTTCAAGAATAAAACCAGTTTCGCAAATAAAACAAATTTTTACTCTGTCAGTGTCAAAATAAACGAAATGGCATGTGTTCGCATACATGCCTCTGTGTGTGTGTGTGTGTGTGTGTGTGTGTGTGTGTGTGTGTGAGTGTGTGTGATGTCACAGTGGCCTGTCACTGTGGACAGAGAGAGAGAGAGTGAGAGAGAGAGAAAACCTGGGAACAAATGAATTTGCATGTACCAGCCTATCAACAGTCGTATGAAACCCCCGACCATCAATAACATCATCATCATAATTGTTGTCACAGTGTACACCTCACATTGGATATGGAAATCAGAGTGTGCACATGCATGCTCTTTTTAATTGAAAAGCCTAAAAATATGACTGAGAGAAGCGAAATGAAACGTCCCATGCCTATGACAATATGTGATGGTAGTGCCAATGAGAATCCATTTCAGCTCTCATTCACAAACGATACATTTTTGTTAAAAACATTTCAAATCCAATATCCACTGTGTGCTTGCGCACACACTCACGCGCGTGCGCGTGTGCGTGAGTGTGTGCGCGCGCCTGTATGTGTGTGTGTGCTGTGTAAAACGCCCATGAAGGGTGAGTGTTGGGGACAGATGCAAACAGGAGAGAGGATGGAGGGGAAACGAAGGAAAAGGAAAGAATGAAATCATACTGGAGGATGCATTTATAGTATTAAAGAATATGAAAAACAACAAAAGTCCTGGCACTGATGGTTTTCACAAAGAACTTTTGAAGTCATTTTTTAACACAATAGGTGTTTTGTGTTGTGAGGGCCACAACGCTGGACTCCAAAGGGGGGAGCTTTCTCATGTTTTAAGGCAGGGGGTAATTTGTATGCTTATCAAAGGGAGATAAATGCAGACACTTATCAGGAGTCCAATCTCATTGCTAACTGTTGTATATATGAAAATAAAATCATTGTGTATTGCCAACTATTTTGAAAAATATGATACCTGATCACATTAATGAGGACCAAACAGGTTTTATCAAGAAAACAGATACATAGGAGATAATATTAGACCTATTTATGACATAACTGCTTTCTCAGATGAGCGCAACTTACCAAGGCTTTTATTCAAACATTGACCTGGAGAAAAGCCTTTGATCCAGTTAGCTGGGATTTTATGTTTAAAGTATTGAAGGTATTTGGCTTTCAACAGGGCTTCTCCAAATGGGCAGAAACCTTCTACAAAAAATATTAAATCGTGTTGGCCTTGTTAATGGTCAAATTCCCAGTGTTTTTCACATAGACCGAGGATGCAGACAAGGTGACCCACTGTCACCATACTATTTATCTATGTGTTGAAATTCTAGCTTCAAATGACTCGTGAAAATGTAGACATACATGGAACAATAATTGATACCGTCCAACATAAACTCTCAATAAGCAGATGATACAAATGTTTTATAGCAGGCGACAAAAAATCATTTGTGACAGTGCACTAAGCTGATGTATTATTAGTCAGGCTTAACACACCAAGGTTATCTTTGCACTCATCAACACATATGCACACTCATGCGCCCATCAAACATTCACCTCTCTCTGGGAATGGGATGTCACGCATTCGTTTCTCTCCTAACACGACTGAGAACAGAAATACAATTTCTATGCTACTTATAATCAAACATGAACAATCCAATCACACAACAATGCAATAATCAACACGTAAAAGATCAATACTTCCTAATCCCGGGTTATAATAAAATGGCTTCTTACCTGGCCAGGTTTTCACACACACAACCACGCTTTCACACCACACCACAGTTCTTGAAAATGTCTCTTCAAGTCTTTCTTCAGCACTGCTTGATGGTGACGCCCTTGGTTGACTGGCTCCAGGTTTCAGGACTGGGTCTTCGTGGGTCGTCTCTGGGATCTCGACGTAGAACTCTTCTTCTTCGTCTCCTTCACCCACCTCTGGGTTCAAAATCAGTTTGTCTCTCTTCAACCACCTCTGGGCTTCAAACTTAGTTTTTTCTCTTCCAGCTTGTCTTTA
>JADBJO010019296.1:32500-33543 GCA_016801955.1 Conus betulinus | reverse complement strand
CAGCAACGATGGGCACAATGTTCTCCAGTGCGACTAGCAGAGTCTCCAGGTGGGGTTACAACTTCTTGCTGATAACTACAAGCCGTGCCCTGAAGTCTGGGTCGCCATTGCGAAAGAACCAGACCCGTCTGACAAACAAACAGTGACACAGTGAGCGTGGACAACCTCTCATCGCCTGAAGGTTATTTCATCAACAGAATGGCGCAACGTGGGCAATATATCAACATCTGAAGACTGGTCTAACGGTACGGGGAGTCTGTGTTACAGCCTCTTTTTTTTTTTTTTTTTTTTTTTTGTTGGGGGGGAGGGGGGGAGGTCTTTCGATGTACAGAAATAACTGATGCTGGGTTTAAACTTTGCATTTCAATTCTCTCCCTTTGTTCTATTTTTGTAGTGTTTCAGCCCTCGTATGGCTTTTGTAGTCGGCAGTGCTAACAGCAACATGATTTAGTTTGATTTGAAGGAGTCTGGGCAATGAGTGTGAAAGTGTGCACAATGTTTTTTATGCTTAATGATTAATTTACCATTACAGTGGGGGAATGTGTGCAATGTTTTGATACTTAAAGATTATTTTACCAGTAGAGTGAGGGAGTGCGTGCATTTTTATTTAACATCTTTAGATCATTCTTTCACTACGATGAGGAAATGTGGGTAATGTTTCAACACTTGAAGATGATTTTTTACTAGAGTGAGGGAAAATGTGCGATATTTCTACACCTGCACTGCTCTACACACAGAGTGAGGATGTGCACACACTATTTTAATTCCTCGAGATTAATTCACCACATAGGGCGAGGAATTGTGGACATAATTTCAATACCTAAAGATGATCATATCAATGAAGTGAGCTAGCGTGGGCAATCTACACACATCTGAAGAATATGATATCAATACAGTGAAGGAGTGTGGGATATATTTCAACATCTGAGGATTATTGTATCAATAGAATGAAGGGGCGTAGACTATTTTGCAACTTCTGAGGGATGTCATATCAATACAGTGAGGGAGCGTGGACAATTATTAAAATCAGAAGTTTGTTCTAC
>JADBJO010019296.1:20000-27500 GCA_016801955.1 Conus betulinus | reverse complement strand
TTCAACGGCCTTCCAAAGCAAGTGATGAAAGATAGAAAAGCCAAAAAGCAGACTGTACTGTAAAGAAAAAAGTTAAGAAAAAATATAGCCAATCAATAAAAAAGTAATCGATATAATAGGAAACCTTTCAGCCTGTGACTGACGGCCTGTTAAGAATGCAAAGAGACCTAAAAGTGTCAACAGTTGGAGTGCTCTGGTCTACAACTAAACTTGCCAAGCATTGTCAGTCGTATCAGTACCAACAGCAACAAAGAACTGCGCATAACTGGATTTCCTAAAAGATGGAATTTTCTTCTGGTTGACCTGAATAATGAAAGAACAACAGAGTAATGTGCTAAACAAATATATCACGGTGAAAAATAAGAGCAGGCGCACAGTTCCCCTATTATTTGAACAACGACTTGGCAAAGATGAATAGAAAGAAAGAGGGAGGGGAAGTGGAAGGGGCGCAGATAAATTAGCAATCAAAAAGAGAGAGGAATTAAAATCTAAATACTGAGCTCAGAATTATGAGGGCTATCATTTTCATCTCTCTCTCTCTCTCTCTCTCTCTCTCTCTCTCTCTCTCTCTCTCTCTCTCTCTCTCTCTCTCTCTCTCGTTCTCTCTCGCACTACTGGTGTCTGTTACACGTTGAAAAAAAATTTTTTTAAATCACCATGTTAACATAATTTACATTATTGAGTTTTAGATTTTCTTGCTTTGTTCTATTAGCCACGGTTTTTGTTGTTGTTGTTGTTGTTTGTGTTGTTGTTTTGTGCGTGCGTGTGTGTGTGTGTGTGTGTGTGTGTGTGTGTGTGTGTGTGCGCGCGCGGGTGTGTGTGTGTGTGTGTGTGTGTGTGTGTGTGTATGTGTGTGTGTGTGTGTGTGTGTGTGTGTGTGTGTGCGTGCGTGCGTGTGTGTGTGTGTGTGTGTGTGTGTGTGTGTGTGTGTGTGTGTGTGTGTGTGTGTGTGTGTGTGTGTGTGTGTGTGTGTGTGTGCGGGTGTGTGTGTGTGTGTGTGTGTGTGTGTGTGTGTGATTATTTTTGTACGTTCAGGTTAATTTCATTTTACAGTATTGTTTACTTTCATTTCTTAGCTCCTTTTTTTTCCCGGGTGTCGATGCTCTGTCTATGTTTGTACTTCACCTTGTTTAGACTCTCTGCAACGCTCATAAGCTTGCATGTATGATCTTTCGTCGCGTAGATGATATACTAAGCTTATATCATGTAACAAATCCCCACCCCCTTTCTTTAGCATCAATCATGCACAGAACAAACTGACTGAAGTATCTTCTTAAAAATGAAAAAAAAAAAAAAAAAAAAACTTTGGAAAGAATTTTCATCTGTTTTGTTTCACAGAATCACACTTGACTGATAGTACATCAGGTTCTGATCTTGCTTTTCCGGTTTAAATATATTTCGAGTGGATCCCAAAATAGGTCTGGAAACAGGCCTCGTATTGTACTATAATAAATCAGTGATATTACGGAGAAAAAAGAATGCTAGAAGATGTTGTGCGTTAAATCAGTGTGGGTAGCAATAAAAATGAAACAGCAAACCCTTACCTAATGAGTTCATTTAGATAAATCCGGGCGAAAGAATCGACTGTTTCGATAATTCCAGTGTCATAGTGGACGCCTTTATTCTAGAAGGTAGAGAAACGTTTTCGTTTGGTGAATTTTACCTTGATCCATCAGAACTTAGCCAAACTGGATTAGATTATACAAACGTTTCTTTGAAGCAGTTATTAGATAGACTTACACGAATGGCAGCAAATTCTTCTGCACTCATAGACAAGATAAATGTTATATCCAAGCAAAATGTCACATAAGTATGTTCTCCTGTATCCGGCTGTAGTGACTATCTCTGCGTGTATCGTGTGGTCTGTATCTGGCTGCAGTGACTATCTCCTGTGTGCATCACGTGGTCTGTATCTGGCTGTAGTGACTATCTCCTGTAGGCATCGGTGGTCCAATTAGGGAATTAAATTTCCAAAAAGAAGTAACAGAACTAGACTGTGAATTATAGCTGTTTGAAACAATTTGAAAAGGATGCCTTCTTGACTTAATGAACACGCCGTTATTGTCTGATCCAGATGAAGCTTTAGTTTTAAATTAGGAATTTTACTGACATACATGATAAACATGCCCCCCTTACGAATAAACGAGTGAAACGTCAGATTAAGCCTCCCTGGGTAACAGAAGAAACTGGTGTTCGGGAGACCATCTAAAATCTGTAAACCATGAATATGTTCCTAATCAGAAAAAAAAACATCGTAGCATCCATGAAGCGTAAAGCTAAATACAAATACTACCAGGATTTAATATGGCATAAAGGTAACTCTGGATGTGTTTGGAATATTTTTCAATAAACTGACCTTTAAGGATATTCGAAATCAGGAGTTAATGCGAAAGACACATTCCTCAGACATGATTAAGGAATACTTTATAAATATAACAGATAACTTGATAACAAACGATGCGTGAAAAAAATAATGATCTACAATCTTTATCAGAATATTGTTCATCTCGAAAATTTGAGTACAAGGTGTCCATTCCTGTTCTGTCAAGTACCGGAAGTTCATGCAGCGCTTCAATCCCTTAAACAAAAGAACTGCAGGAATCAGACAGCAACATAATCAACATATTTGCGCCTATGATATCTGCAGCTCTGTGCATACTCTTTGCATTGAAAGAAATAATGTTCCAGCTAGCACAAGCAATGCCACCGTTCAAAGTGGGTTATCCCAAGAATCCCTCCAATTACAGGCCGATATGAATACTACCAGTACTATCAGCGCCACAAAGAAGCATACTAAAAACAAAAAAAGTGCACCCTAATCCCTCTAAATAGATACAGCTTATTTTCATACCACTCAGTTTGGATGTAAGAAACTCCTTCTTTTCACACAGCATTAATGCAAATGATCGATAAGTTGCTTTTAAATATAGATGAACAGATGTTATTTCCGTAGACTTTGCGAGCACTTTCGTTATTGATAAATGATTGTCAAACGAGAGCGAAACCTCTCACAAAGGACCTAAAGCATTATAGACGACAAGAATGCCGCACGTAGTGGAGAGACAGGTAATCGGCCTATTAGCTGTAGCACCCTCTTCTAGCGCATATGGTCGCACTGTATCAAGGAAGCTGAAGTTGCTATGTAACCAGACCTTGAAGAACAGGAGTCGGGGGCTCGTTCAGTAGGTATTGCTGTGGGGCACTATGTTGATGTTGTCTGGCTAGTTGAATGCGCGTGGACGTCGTTGTCGCAGCTCCTATAGGATAATTACTGTGTGGAAGCGGCCTCCAAAGTCGGCGGAAGTATTAGATGTCCATCTGGTGCGAAGTGGTTGTTTGCCAAGCTATTTTGTAGGGATGTGTGTAAATCCTGTTATGTGGAAGACTGTAGCCAAAGGGAAACTCATTGTGCATGTGACCAAGGTGGTAGAGAAGCAAAATGGACAAAAGGCATGGACCGAAGGCGTATCCTTTGTGTTCACCCCTATATAAACTGAATGGAGGACAAGAGATGGGGAGAACAAGGGAACAACACCACGACAGGAAGAACACGATACGAGAATGAGAAGAGTGAGCAGGGCAGAGCAGGGTTGAAAGAAACGTGGTCTGGGTGACAGAAGTGGCGGCGAGGTCCTGGGCGTAAAAGACAAGCTGAGAAAGAGAGGCTGAGTTGGAAACCCAGAGGTGAGCGAAAAAGACGAAGAAGAAGATTTATTCGTCGAATCCCCAGAGACAACCACGGAGACCCAGTCCTGGAACCTGGTGCCAGACAACCAAAGGCGTCACCATCATCCAGTGCTGAAGGAAATTTGAAGTGACTTGTTCGAGAACTGTGGTGCGTGCGTGCGTGCGTGCGTGCGTGCGTGCGTGCGTGCGTGCGTGTGTGGAAACCTGGACCGGTGAAAAGCCTTTTTTTAGTTTAAAAAAAAAAAAACTGGGATTAGGAAGTATTGACCTCTTATGTTTAGATTTTTCCTTTTTGTGTAACTGGATTTTTCTTGTGTAATTGTACGTAACATAAAAACTATATTTCTGTGCTCAGTCGTGTAACAAGAGAAGTGCATGCGTGACACCCAACTCTCAAACAGAGGTGAATGTTTGGTGGGTGCATGAGTGTGCATATGCGTGTACGAGTGCAGAAATAACCTAGGTCTGTTTAGCCTGACTAATAATACACCAACTTAGTTCACTTAAGCAATGCCATCACGTTTTTTGCCCGTCCTGGACCATTCCTTTTCCTTAAAGAAACTTGCTATCTTTAGGCCTTACCAAAAATAGTTCTCAGTTTCTTTCCTGATTCTTACAAACAACTCATACAAACGTCTCTAGATCTTATTTTATGACGGTAAAATAATTACAGCGTACGCCAAGCGTCTGTCCTGGAATCTTACTATTCTCTCTATACATTAATGATTTACCCCTGACTTCAGAATCGGCTTGTGAGGCATTTACAAAATGACAATGCGATACATGCCAGTGACTCTTCTAGGTCTGTCCTAGCATCAAATCTGCACGTTGACACAAACAAAACAGCACTGCGGGCAGTACTTGAGCATGTGTGTCTAAATTCTCTGAGGACGAAAAAGCGTGTGTATAACAACCAGACAAAAAGTGTCAGAATATGTCAATTGTATAATTTCAAAATCTTAATGAATGAGAGGTGGGGGGGGGGGGGGGGGGGGGGGGTCTTTTCATAGTGACTTTCATCCACAGACATATGTCATCAGCAAACTGTACTAAAACTATGTCCTTGGATAAGTGTGTGTGTGTGTGTGTGTGTGTGTGTGTGCGCGCGCACACACACACACACACACACACACACACACACACACACACACACACATTGAAGTTGAAAGCGGATTCCAACATTGGTTAGGATTTATTCACTTCATACTGCTGCTCCTGTCCAGTTTATAACATGACAGCCTGGGGATCAGTTATCCACCTCCACTCCCCACCCACCGCACCCTTTTTTTTTAATTCTCATCGGCGTGAAGGCAAGGTGGTGTAAACGCTGTGATTACAATGATCAAACCGGAGTTAAGACCCGGGCCGTTAGCCCTCAACCCCGGCAATCTCCCCTTACGTCAGGGACGTCTGTCTGGGGCAAAGCTAGGGCACCCACCTAGGTGGACTTTCTGGAATTGCTTCATTACAAGCACTTGCTACAGAAAGGGTGTTCATATATCGTGTAAGCGAGAAAATTGTAAAAAGAAAAAATGGATTTCTTGTGTTTCTGATGTATCCATATCACAAGAAGAGCAGGTTTCCCTGAGCAACCTTTACACACGCAAACATGATTATTATTATACCCACGCACACTCCCACATGCACACGCGTGCACGCAGCTCCCCCCCAAAACACACACACACACACACACACACACACACATACACACATTTTTATTATTGTAACTGATATTTATGCTTTTTTGTGAGGGCAGGATGAAAAAAAAGCTGGCCTATTCTTTAAATCTCAATAAAGATAATTTTGACTTGACTTCTTACACACACACACACACACACACACACACACACACACACACACACACACACACTTACTCACTCACTCTCACTCATGCACACGCTCACAATCACGACACACACAAGCGCGGGTGCTAACGCACTCGCACTCGCACGCACATATGCAGGTAGACAGACAGAGATTGATTAAGTCAACAAATCAGAGAGAGAGAGAGAGAGAGAGAGAGAGAGAGAGAGAGAGAGTTACGGAGGTGGGATGAAGAAGCGGCAAGTAAGCAGGAGTTGTGTGGGAAGGTTCTAGGGACGGGTATCTGGGGCACCTGCCAAATCGCTTGTGGCGCTTTCAATAGTTCCCTTTGCACGTCAAAAGTGCCTTTTCATTGAACGAGCTTCTTTTCAAACAGACGTCCTGTGGTTCTGTACTGCGGCGTCGACAGCAGAAAGTGAGACAAATTGAGAGAGAGAGAGAGAGAGAGAGAGAGAGAGAGAGAGAGAGAGAGAGAGAGTGAGTGGTGAGAGGGAGAGAGAGAGAGAGAGAGAGAGAGAGAGAGAGAGAGAGAGAGAGAGAGACAGACAAGAACCGATAGATATATAGACGGGAAGACAGACTGACTGGAACAGAGAGAGAGAGAGAGAGAGAGAAACAGACAGACAGACAAACAGAGACAGACGGACACAGAGAGAGACAGAGTGACAGAGAGACAGAGAGAGTAATACGAATCTAGCTGATCAAATATGATACATAAAAACCGCCGCTAAAAACCGTGGCTCAAAAACGCCTTAAAGGAGAGAGAGAGAGAGAGAGAGAGAGAGAGAGAGACAGAGACAGACAGACAGACAGACAGACACACGGACAGACAGACAGACAGACAAAGACAGAGAGATAAACGGACAGACCGACAGACAGAGAAACATCTGCAAACTCGTAGACCCACACGACCCCCAAACAGGTAATGCCTGCTCTGTGAGACCCCATTGACCTCTCCCTTCTTCTTACTTTTTTTTTTCGTTTTCCCCCTCCCTTCCCTCCCTCCCTCCGTTCAACCACCTTCCTGCCAAGCAACCCATCCCCTCCCCCCATGACGACTCAACCCTCTCTACCAGTCACCCTTCCAACGCCCGTCGCCAATGTTATTCACACACCACGGTGAAATACCCCTCCTTTCACTCTTAAAGCAAACGTGCTGCCATCGCGGTAACAAATAAATCATATCCACACACACACACAAAAAGGAAAGGTAAGTCGAAAGACAGGGAGACGGTTTTGACTACGAAAGCAACAACAAGTTGTTGTTTTCTTTTTTTAATGGCAGTTTGCAGGAAGAGTAATGGAGAGAGAAGGGAAGGAAGGGGTGGGGGTGGCGAGGGGGGGGGGGGGGGGAGATGGGAAGAGGGAGTCGGGTGGTAATAATAACGACGGTGGAAAAAGATACATAGAGTCTGGCAAAGGAGATACAACGTAGGCAACGTGTTGTTTTTCTTTTGATGTACTTTGAATCTCGCTGCTTTGTTTTGCTTATATTTCGTGTTGAATTGTTTTGTTGTATAGTGTCTTGTATGATGTGCGTATTGTACTGCATCGTATCATAAACAAAATCATTCATTTTTGTAATACATTATCGTCACAAGGGATTTATCCTACGCGCATAGTACGCTGCCACCCAATTTTGTTGTTGTTTTTCTATATTTTTCTTTTTAACTCGTGTGTGTGACAAAGTGAGCGTCTGTAATAAAAAAACAAAAAAACTCTCTTGCCTCTGACAACAACGCTTTTCACAAATCAAGGTTGATTATTGTTACTAACAATCTCATCTTTACAAATGAAGATGAACTACTGTTAGTAACAATGTCCTCTTCACATTAAGACAGATTATTGTAAGTAACCACCTCTTTATAAGTCAAGGCTGGCTTTTGTTGCTAACAATCTCTTCTTCACAAATCCAGAGAGACCAGTGTCGTTAACATCTTCACAAATCAAGGCAGTCTATTATCAACAACCACCCTTTCACGGAGACAC
>JADBJO010019296.1:12500-15000 GCA_016801955.1 Conus betulinus | reverse complement strand
TTGCACAACTTTCTGCGTCAAAAACAAATCGATTGTCATCTGGCGCACAAAGGACATAGATTCATAATCATATGCAGCCAATCCTTCACAATAACTGAATCATTTATTTACGCTTACGATCAGGCTTCGCTGAATCCCGCAGTCAGATCACCGAATGCCCGTTGGAAACAAACAAAACAAAAACAAAAACAAACAAACACAAAAAAAAACGCAACAGAGTTTCGGCGCATGTTGGTCGTCAGTCTTTTTTTCCCCCCAGAATCAACTCCGATTGGTCCACAGGACCAGCCACCGATGTTAAAATAATAGTAATGAATCAATTTAATTTGATAACAATTGACTACAAGATTTTACATCCATTTACCTTCAACATTTTTACGTGCGAAAAGAGATTGCATTTTCAAAAAAAAAAAAAAAAAATCAATGAAAAAGATGGAATAATACAAAGGCGCGTCATTCGTCTGGAGAAGTTTCTGTTTACTGGTTTTCAACATACACACCACAATTCAACTTCACAGGCCAATCCAAAAGCATTTCTCATTTCAGCCAATGAAAACATAGATAACGAACACGGCACTAGCTAGCTCATTCCAGAAAAACAAAAACGGACCAAACTGCATCAAATACAACAGAATAAGGAAACAACAGTGTGAGGATAACAGCACTTACTTCGCACCAGACAGCACGGAAGCAGCGACAGACAACACAAAATTTCTCTCAGTTCCTGCCTATTGAGACCCATTTTGTCTGTAACACCCATGCTCCATTGTTCTCTAATAAATATATATATATATATATATACATAATACTAAACAAGTATGTAGTGGGGGAAAACTAGCGTAGGTTAAGAATTCTTCCATTATTATACTAATGACTTGGCAAAGATTTGAAATTCAAAAGAAAAAAAATAATGGGAAAATGTACATTATAAAAATGAAAACCATCACTAGCTGCCTTAGAGAACCATCCAATCCATCTAGAAGGTAGAAGGTAGATTTATATGCATCACCTGTTCCGAGGCCTTTCGTCCGCTGATCGGAACTCATCAGGGAGACACAGCTAATTGTGTCTGTGCTCTTGGCGTCAAATAGAGACACACCACAGTCCGGATTTCTGTGGTGTTCTCACCACCAAGGGTTCAAAAAAGAATCCAACAGCACCCCCAAAGCAGCCAGCGAAAGGTAGTAGAATAAAATAAAAGGAAAGTGTGGAGAGGTAAAAAGTTGCTAAAAAAAAAAAAAAAAAAAAAAAAACAACTAAAAACATTATGCAAACAGTATAGAATGTAGGGGGACAATCTTTGAGCCTATGCTTGAGGATCCATTTAAGAATGCAAGGGAGATAAAAAAAAAAAAATGTATGGAACACTCTGAGTGGTCAGCTCTGCTGTTCAATAACCCAAGCATTGTCAGCAGCTATGAATTGTGTAGAACAACCTTTACTTGGATCTCCTAAGAGATGCAATCGCTCACTGATTGACCAAACAATATAATGCTGAACAATTAAGTAGTGGGGGAAAGCGAGTGTGGGTTAACAATTCTTCCATCATTATAGTAATAACTTGGCAAAGATTTGAAATTCAAAAGAAAAAAAATGGGAAAATGTATATTGTAAAAATGAAGACCCATCACTAGCTGCATGAGAGAACCATCCAATCCATCTAGAAGGCAGATTTATATGCATTGTCAGCAGCTAAGAATTGTGTAGAACAACCTTTACTTATATTATATATATATATATATATATATATATATATATATATATATATATATATATATATATATATATTTGTTAAAAATAGGGTGTTAAAAGGAAGTTTTGAGTGGTCACCTCTGCTGTTCAATAACCCAAGCATTGTCAGCAGCTATGAATTGTGTAGGTGGCTTTTAAAACTTCCTTTTATCACCCTATTTTTAACAGATGTTGCTCCCCAAGGGGTTGAGCACTTTAAGAATTTTATTAGGCATTTTAGCAGTATTCTTGATAGATAGATATATATATATATATATATATATATATATATATATATATATATATATATATATATATATATATATATATATATATATATAAAGGCGCTGTGAGAGAGTTAGAGTTGCAGACGACCGCCCAGCAGTCGTAAGGATATTCTATTATCACGACCTACCATGAAGAATGAAACCACCGATCCTCTGCGGAAAAAAGAACACCCTTCACCCAGGCTCCTGCCTGACGACGCTGTCTACCCCGGGTCCCTCCTCCCGACCGTAAACACCAAGTTGGACCAAACCTGCCAGCCTACACACACGTCTTGCCAAGACAAACGACTCCATGCTGCAGCTTGCTGCTGAGACAAACTTGTCCCTAAAAGCTTACGCTGCGAGGTCGTAAAACTCATTCATTCCAGTGGGAGAATGTGTTCCTGGTCTTGGGAGCGAAATAATAGGGGAGAAAGCGAAGTAATAGGGAAGAAAGCGAAGTAATAGGGGAGAAAGCGAAGTAACAGGGGAGAAAGCGAAGT
>JADBJO010019296.1:0-7500 GCA_016801955.1 Conus betulinus | reverse complement strand
AAGACACCGGACTCATAAGTGGCTTACACACACATATGACTGCCGAACAAGTCAAAGGTCATCGCCATTACAATGAAACAAGAAACAGAAGCAGCTGACAAATCAAGGCAATCAAAAATTAGAATGAAAGCGTACAGCTAAAGATTTTATGATTTGTCCAAAAGGGTTTTGCAAGTAAATGCCATTTAACACTAAAGTTAAAAACGTGGAATCCATTTAACTGAAGACGATGGACACAGTGCACTACCTAGATAAGGAGAAAGTTGGTTACATAGTTCTCTAGTGTGTTTTACACAGAAAACTAAGAACATTTACTGCCGCATGGTCGAACTGTGAAAGTGTGACTGTTGTTATCCAGTCAGTCCAAAAGCTGAAAGTTGAAAGATAAATGAGTGAGCTCACATTAAATAAGTCTCAAGGCCCTTGTATTTAGAAGGAAAAAAAAAACTGAACTACTATCTGAACTCAATAAAGAACTACCATTGCCGTCAAACATTCTTTCAATAAATCTATGGATAAGAAAACTATCCCAACAGAGTGGAAGTGTATGCCACAGCTATAGGTAAGGGGAAAAAAAAGGTACAATGAGGACCCAGAAGACCACAGACCAATAGGCTTCAATAGGATTTGATACAACAGTTGTATTTGACTGTATTTTCTACTTCATTACTCTTTTGGCAAAACAATATTGTACACTTGTAAACTGAAAGGCAACCTTGCACATGCAACATGTTTTCTGAAAATATTGAAATTCCGATACCAAACTGAAAAACATAATGCGTATATAACACACGGACCATACAGAATTCCATACTAAATGGTTGACATGTGAATCATTTGTCTCCTCTATTTAATGGTCTGATCAACTTCTCTACAACAGCGAGCGATGCTACTTTTTTCCATGACATAATTCTGTGGTAAGGCCTTTTTATCAGTGTAACTGGTTACTGTGCATGTTTTAAAAAAATTGCAGTATTTCATCTCGTGAACATCCAACCCATCCTGAAGAACTTTTTTTTTAGGTCCGTCTCTCCCTTCCTCTTGTATATCTATATGCGTCTGTCAGTTCATCTACGCTATATACTTCCAGGACATGCATACATTTTGATATAATTGTAATATGCATACCTTACTGAATGATACCGTATTGTATGCCATGTTCGTATCCATGCGAAAGGATAGCTACATGTACAGGCAATGTCTGTTCAACATATTGTCAACAGCTAGACTGAAGGAGGGGAAGGGGGAGTGAATTGCGGTGGGAGGGAAACGGGTGAATGTTTGTATGTGGGAGGATCATCCCTCAGTGTCATGTTGACAGTTGATGTCATGTGCCAATGTCATACTGACAATTGATTTCGTCTGTGGATGTCGTGCTGAGAGTTGATGTCATTTGTGAGTGTCATATTGGTAGATGATGTCATGCGTCGGTGTCAGATGACAGCTGATGTAATCTCTCAGTGTCATGTTGGCAGCTAAAGTCATGTGTCACTGACATGTTGACAGCTGATATCATGTGTCAGTGTCATGTTGACAGCTGGTGTCATCTGTCGGTGTCATAATGACAGTTGATGGCATCTGTTAGTGTCATGCTGACAGTCAATGTCATCTGTTAGTTTAATGTTGACAGTTTATATCATAATGTCTGTGTCATGCTGACAGTTGAAGTCATCTCTCAATGACATGTTGACAGTTGATGTCATATGTCAGTGTCATGTTGACAGTCGCCGTCATCTATCAGTGTCATACTGACAGTTGAAGTCATTTGGTAGTGACATACTGACAGTTAATTTCATATGTCAGTGCCATGCTGACAGTTGATGTCATCTGTCAGTGTCATGCTGACTGTCAATCTCCTCTCTTTGTCAGTGTCGTTCTGGTCGTCAGGAAGGCAACTCGTTTGGCATGAACAGCACCCTGAGCAGCTTTGTTCTGGTCATTCATTTTTGATCACGTTTCCCTGTCTCCCGACAGAGACAGAGACAGAGAGAGGGATGATAGGGAATGGACGGAGAGAGGGTAGAGAAGGAGAAAAAAAGGGATGGGGTGGGGGGAGTTACAGAACAGAACGATAAAAAAACATAAAGAAAGTCAAAAACAAAGAACCAAACGAAAATAGACAGAGAGAGAGAGAGAGAGAGAGAGAGAGAGAGGAGAGAGAGAGGAGAGAGAGAGAGAGGCAAAAGAGAGAGAGAGACAGACAGAGACAGAGACAGAGACAGAGAGAGAGAGAGAGAGAGAGAGAGAGAGAGAGAGAGAGAGAGAGAGAGAGAGAAAATATATCAGAAACGACAGAACTATGGGGACAGAGCAGGTACAATCCTGAAGCATGTCACATCTTGGTTTCGTCCATGTATTTTCCAACCAGAACACAGATCAGTCCACCTGCAAGGGAAAGGGTCGGGGGTGGGGGTGGGGGGTGGGGGGGGTGGTGTTCTAGCTCTCATGATTAATTTTTCATCCTCTGCTCCAACAACATCTTCATTCTGCACGCATGTGAGACAGTGCGAGCAAGCACATCGAAAGCCCTTGCACAGACAGATTGATTGATTGCAGTAAACAAAAGCAGAGATAAGAGGACGGGGGGGGGGGGGGGGGGGGGGGGGGGGGGGGGGGTGAGTGAACAAACAGACAGACAGGCAGGCAAATAGTCTGGCCGACTATACAAACCTTTTCTCAGGCCTGTCAAACTCCTAAAAGGAAAGACCACATCCTGAAAGCAAACCAGCAAAAGCAGTTCAAGGCTTGGCAGCTACGCTAGTGACATTCCCTGAGAAGGAAGAAAATTAGGTCGTGCTGAGAGCTCCAGAGATTCTGCTGTAATTGCCACACTTGGTTTTTGTAAAGCGTAAGAACTTGCGAGAGAAAAAAAAATTAAATGTATGGGGGGAAAAGCTGAAAATTCCACAAGGGGCAAATACAGACAGTAGAGTGGACAGCTAGACTCCATCATGGACGGTGTGTACAATTTTCACTTCCTGGTCGCAAGATGACAACACAAATCTGGCATGTCATAAAGTGTAATGAGAAATAAGTGTGACAGTGGTCCCAGAACAAAGAGGAGAATGGTCCATAATGTAAGTTTGGGTGTGTGTGTGTGTGTGTGTGTGTGGGGGGGGGGGGGGGGGGGGGGGGGGGGGGGGAGGGGGGAGGGACAAGAGCAGGCGACAGTAGAGAAAGTCCAGACAGACAGGCAGTGGATGAGAGCAATGTATGCAAATACGAATAATTAGTCAGTTCCAAGCAAAAGCCCTTTTGTCACGGACCATATTTCGTCCGGTCCCAAATTGGGGGACATGCTGGGCCGGAACAGGTAAACCTGAAAAACCGGTTGACCTGTTTACCTGACAGCTATATACTTACCTGCGTTTTGTGTTGGTCGGGTGAGCGAGGATTTCCTTTCAGTCTCTACAGAACTACCGGCCGAGTAACTTCATCAGAGAGCCAAAGGGAGACTAAAGGTGTGTCCTCGCTGGCAGCCAGGTATGTTTTAATAGTTGTATGGAAGTTAGGGTTTGTGCTAATGATGTTTGGTTTTTCTCCTACAGGTGGATGTGAAGAATGGAGTGAGTAGAAAGAAGAAAGAATATGTATACTTACATGTGATCGGAAAAAAAGTAATCTAGTTACATCAATGTATAATTGAAAAAAAGTGTTGTTTATCTTTTCCCTAAAGCATTATAATGGTGTGAGTGTTGGTGAGCTCTGGAAGTGAGCAATGAAATTAGTGTGCATAAATCATTGGAAAATGTATTCAAATTCAAATTCAAATTCAAACAATTTTATTATCATAAAAAAGGAATTCAAGGTGGCAACGTCTTTTGATTTTTACAACATAACAATCAATTAAAAGAATTAAAAATTACATATCCAATAAAACAGTATTATGTTTATGTCATTTTATGTTATGCACTTTAATACAATACTATGCACCAACACACACACACACACACACACACACACACACACACACACACACACATACACACACACACACACACACACACACACACACACACACACACACACACACACACACATATATATATACACACACATCACACACACACACACACACACACACACACACACACACACACTACACACACACATCCCCCCTACACACACACACACACACACACACACACACATACACACACATACACACACACACACACCACACACACACACACACACACACACACACACACACACACACACACACACACATGTTCTCAGTGTTTACAATCGTCACATGTAAAAAAAAAAAAAAAAAAAAAAAAAAGATTTGTTTTAAAAGTTGGATGGACGGGGGATCAAACTCTTTTTGTTGTTCTACTCGGTCTAAATTTTGGGATTCGATAATGTCTTCCAGATGGCAAAAGTTCATAATACTGATTAAGATTATGGCTGCTGTCGCTCGATCACAATCATCTGCGCCTTTCGAACTGCTCTTGTTCAAACAACACATTCAGACTGCTCTGTCTCTCGCCCACAATCTTGCTGCAGACTTTCACCACCTGTTTCAACGCATTCTTGCTCTTCATAGTTAGACTTCCATACCAACAGATAAAGAGAGAAAGTTAAGATGGACTCAGTAAAACATCTATCAAAATCCTTGCAGCTGATTCCAGTCGTGGGTTACATCTGGTGATGATAATGTGGAAAAGCAAAACATTCTTTTCTTGAAGCTGAAAAGGGGACAAACGGAATTCATTCCTTTCTGTGTTTTAATTGTGTTCTTGGTACTTTCAAAGGGGTTCCACGTGGAAATCCTTTCCTTCAATGTAAACAATCATGGTGTTAATCGAGGACAGTTTTCTATTGTAGTGCACTCACCGTATTGAAACTAAGTAGATTTTATCATGGATATTTCCACCCGATTTCCAGTGAAATGTATTATGTGGAGAGTGACTGTTAGTTACAAACAAGAATAATAGATATGTTGGAAGTGGGCTAGATAATCAAGGTAGCTATCAGTTCCCCAGGTGTCGGTGAAGCCCCCGAGTCCGACCTGGTGCTGACTGTCATACGGGTGTGAACTGCAGCCCGAGCCCAGCCGCTGTCTCCGCCCCATGGAGAGGCTGACCGAGTGGTCAGTAGACGACGTGTGTTCTTCTGCTGTGTGGGAGTCCCTGGAAGGACTCCACGAACTGCTTCTGTGAGCGGCTTCTGAACTGGGACGAGGTGAAAAAATTCTTCTGTGTGTTTCTGTGTTGTGTGGGAGTCCTGGACCGGACGCGGCCAACTGTTGCATGAACTGTTTGTGGTGACACTGCTATGGGTGCCAGCTTGGCCTGCGCAAGAGAGAAAGTAAGTTTGATATGTCATAGTAGTACTTAGTGTTGTTGCGCTCCCTTGTTTCTGCTTGTGGTTGTTATGTAATATGTATTTGTTATAATTTGATGGGTCAGGCAGCAAACAAACAAACAAAACCTTAACTTGTTGCCTGGCTATCTATATTCGTGTGGTGTGGGTGTGTATAGGGAAAAGACGTAGGCCTTCGTGCATCCAATTACCTCTTCAGGTGAGAGTCAGACAGCAAGACACGCACCGCACACAATCGGTAACACCCTTACTGAAGAGAATGTCCCATAACAACAACTTTTAAACGATCCTTCGTAAACCACAGCTTCACCGTAGTGAATTCAAAAAATGAAAAGTCGTGGAGTGACTGAACACACGGTACATAGATGAGATATCTTAGCACGTGGACAAAAGAGGAAAAAGAAAACGACAAAGAGACAATTCGCTAATATCCGACAGAATGTGAATGAAACTTTGAGCGATGGAGATCCATCTGGGTCAAGCAAGCACGAAGGCAGACAGACAAAGAAAATGCATAAAGAACAAAACCTTTTAGACAGTATATAAATAAGTATTCTTCTTCGTCTTTATATTTTTCATGGAAAGTTTGTAGCTTTCGTTTGAGAAGAGGAAGTTTACCAAAACATTCCACCATCTTTTCAGCTTTTGAATATCATTTCGAGAATAATTTTTTGAAAACAAAATGAAATCTACAGGGATTAACCAACAGTTTAAGACAAGACTATTTTCCTTGTGGTGAATCAATTTTCCTCATTTTAACGCTCATGGGACACATACGTGACACCAGATTCGATCTACTGTATAAAAAGAAAGCAGGCCGATCTGACCTTGCTACATTCATACGCAAGTCGTGTGTGAGAGAATTACGATCACCGCTGCATTTGTGTAAGTACCATATTCGTTTTCTGTAGTTGCCTGTTGGCCTGGCAAATCATATGTAGGCCTATCTATTCACCCATTCATGATTTGCTCATTCACTCCTTCGTTCACCTTTTTTTTTTTAAATCAGCGATATACTAGTATAGTTGAAACCGGCGCACTTGTTTTATAGTGAAGTGAAACTTATGGCATAGTGTTGTTGCAATCTTACAAAAGATGTATGAGGGTGGACATTGGTACATTTTCATTGCTGTTCATGACTCTGGGTCCACATAGTGGGATTGCGAACTTCTCAGAATATAAAATAATACGCACATGTTGAGAAATGCATTGTAATCTTTAAGTTCATTATTCTGCTGTTTTGTATTTTGTCATCATTTTGCCTCCTGTTAACTGACAGAGGGGGCATGTTATCCGTGCTTTTTTGTCGTTTATATGATATGGAGTATCGTTTAGTTATAGGATGTATGATGATGGATACTCTTAGTATCTTGGTAAATTTTATTATCAACACAAGACTAATGAACATTGCGCACATCAGAATTTTTGGTGTCCATGACCTTCTACCATCTAAATACCAAAAATAGTAACGGGTGAGATCCTAAATCAGCACACAAATCTCTTTAAAACGTTTTCATGCGCGTTTTACATTGTTTCTACATTGATCTTAAATGTTGTACATTTTCACACACTCTAGAACATTATAACTAACACATTGTTTCGTCCTGAATGGAAAACAACTTTTCAAATCATGGTTGCTGCAGGCAACCGTCAAGCAGTTCTTTTTACTTCCTGGAACTGCATTCAGTAGTGCTAAATTCCTGGACCCCCCAGTAGAAGAGAACCTCTGTAGAACAGAACAAAACAAGCTGAGCTTTCTCTGGACCATATATCTGGAACTCACTTCCACCAAATTTACAAAATACAAATAGTTAAAATCTTCATGAAACATTTACATAAACATTTTACGTCTCTGTAATTTGATTGTTTGATTGAAATGATTAGCATCCATTCGCAAAGTCTTCTGTGAACCATACTTTAAATTCACCATCTAAATATATAACATACCTCCATTAAATCGCTCATCCGCACTCCTACCCTGTCTTCCAATCCTCTTCTCCCTCCCCCTACCATTCTCTCCCTCCCTCCTCCTTCGCCTCTCTTTCTGTAGTTTTGTTTATTGGATTGTTTATTTATTTGTAGGTTTGCTTCTGTCTGACAACCCATGATTGTCAATATTACTTTATGAAACAGTCTGCTTTTCAATGTAGAAAAGATTTACAGTGTTGCTAT
>JADBJO010019295.1:5000-27500 GCA_016801955.1 Conus betulinus | reverse complement strand
TGATGCCCAGCCACAAAACCACCATCAACACTGATATAGCTGTCCACAAACAGAAGTTAGGGATTGTTCAACAATTTACTAACGCTGGATCCATCAGAGTTGTGAGGCATCCGCACCAGAAATCCTCTCAAGGGCAGCAAAGACAACTATAGCCCTACCCAGACTGAAACCTGCATGGAAAGGACAATGACATGTCCATGAAACACAAGATCAAGCTCCTGCATGAAACTGGTATATATTCCATCTTCTTGTATGCGAGCCATACATGGGCCGTCAGAGCGGATCCAGAGAGAAGATTCCAGAATACAGGATAAGAAACACAAATGTTCACATCTATACATCAACCTGAGCTGGAGAAGATGCAATTTTCAAAATAAAAACCGTACAAAAAACTTTGGTTCGGGGTAGAAAGGCACCAGCATGGGTTTAGAAATAATTTTTGAAAATCAGCACCCCAACGCAGGGTTGGTTAACACAGGACGAGATTCAGAACTCTAGTAACAGTAAAAATAAAATAAGCGATTTCAAGAAAAACCGAAGTTCCCGCCATTCAAAAAAAAAAAAAAATCAATAAATGAAAATAAAAAAAATAGCAAGTTGTTGTGAACGAACGCAACGCAAAACAATTATTTCACACATGTTTTAACCAAAAAAAAAAAACCAAGAGAGAGAGAGAGAGAGAGAGAGAGAGAGAGAGAGAAGTAGAGAGAGAGAGGAGAGGAGAAGTAGGAAGCAGGTTGGCGGTGTGTGGTGGGGGTGAGAAGAGAAGGGAGCGAACTCAATGGGGAAAAAAATGATCCTTCTTCCATCCATACACATTTTTCATTTCATCCTATTTTTGTCTAGTTCATCTCTCTTTTTTTTCTATACAATAAACAAAAAAGATCGTCTCCAAGTTGCAGAGTGCAAGAAGCTACTGCTGAGCGTAAAAGCAAATGATCGAAAGAGACTAAAAAAAATGTTCATTTTTTTATAGCTTACATTTGTCAGAATGATCCATTGATTCTCAGAGATGTGTATGTGTGTGATCCCAGAGACTGAAGCTCACTAATTGGGTTGTAATTTTTTTTTTTTTACACACTGGTGGCGAATTTGAAAGTTGTGGGATGATTTTCTTAAAAAAAACAACTTTTTTTTTCCCCCTGCCCCCCCCCCCCCCCCCCCCTGCCTATTGCCATGCCAATATAAGCACGCTTTTTGAGCAGTAGCCAGCCTTGGAAGACAGCGGGCACATCGTGAAAGGAGGCGGTTGACTGGCGTTATCTGGGGAATCATGAAATGTAACATGTGCTCCTTTTGTTATTCCAGAACTCTGTCGATAAATTAAAATGGAAATTGCAGACATATCATTCCTCTCCGTTACTCGATTACGCAGAATTTTTTTTTTTTTTTTTAAACGGAGGGGGGGGGGTTTACATTGGTTCGGAAAAACGTTATTCTGAGTTGAATTGACAGATTGGTTAGAAGAAGAAGAAGAAAAAAAAAGTGATCATACAGGTTTGGTAAAATATTCCCACTTTCCGTATTTCAACATGACATTTTTCGCTGATGCTTAAAAAGAAAGCTGGAATGTGCATGGATGAAACCTCCCCCACTCCTGCCCACACCACACACCACACTATAATAATAATAATAATAATAATAAATAACACAATAATAATAATCATAATGGTGATAATGATACCAATAATGATAATGATAACAACAATCATGTTGATGATAACAATAATGAATAGCAATGATAATAATGAGTAAAAATAAATATAATATTAATAATAATAGTTAATAACAATGTAATAATGATATCAAGAATAATAATAATCATAGTCAAAATGATGATGAAGATGTGATAACAATTATAATCATCATCATTACTATTATTTTCCTCCTCCTCTGCTTCTCCTCTCATCCTTATTATTATTATTATTATTATCATCATCATCATCATTATCATTACAATGATAACCTTACCTTGATCTCTGAAATAAGTTCTTCAAAACCCCAAGTTCGGAATGGCACAGAGACTGGCATGTGTACGAGCATTCGCCTGATAACTTAAACCTAGCGAAGAGTGATTTTAGTTCATATCTGCATAGAGAAAAAAAATTTAATAGATTGAAATATTCCATTCTGAGAGTGCGGGAAAAGAGAACGGTGTTATTTTGAGTTCACAGGTAGATATGCATACAGGATACAAACTTTTTCAAAGCAAAAATGCACAGAAAAATAAAGTTAATCTTCTAATAGCTTCTCCCTAAGATACCGAAACACGCCATAGCATAATGAAAAAAAAAGACATGGAGGGACGGAGGGGAGAGACAGACAGACAGACAGACACACAGACAGAGAGAGAAAGAGAGAGAGAGAGAGAGAGAGAGAGAGAGAGACAGACAGACAGAGACAGAGAGAGAGAAAACTCTGAGACTGAAACAGAAACGCATGACAGTGACAGAGAGGCAGGCTAAACAGCTTCAGTGTCACAGCGGAGGAGCGGCAGAACCAATCATGGTGTCCCCCAAGGCGCCGTTTAAGGTCCCCCCGTCTCGTCATCAGCTGCTTGTGTGAAACGACCTGCCTGTCAGCTGTCCCCTCGTGTCCCCTAATTTATATCCCAGGACTGTGGGACATTTCATCCGAGGTGTTGCCGGTTGTTAGCTTTCTCTGATTGGTTGGTGAATTGGATGGTTGGTTCACGCTGCAGATCTGATTTCCTTTCGTCTTGTCTTTTATTCAATTTCTATTGATAGACGATGGTGGAAAAATCAATACATTTGTGTAACGAAGTTTGTGGAATGGATGGGGTGGACAGAGAGGATAAAACATTGAATCCAGCATCAATTTACATTTCCGACAGCAGAACTGATAATTCATTGTTCAATCTGATCATGACCTTTGTTTGCTTTATGTTTGAATACAGTTGTTGGAAACTGATTTGAATGCACACGTTTACATTGAAAAAAAATGGCATGTTAAAGATCATTTAAGTTCAAAGTTATCAGTAATACATGTAAATGAAAAGTAAACATTGAAAACCCCTTTCCAGTTTAGCAGTTTAAAAAATCCCTATCAAAAATAGTCTATTTTTCTAAGTCTCGCGAACATCTAACAAAAAATTCTCCCTTTTCAACAATCAATCAACAAATACAATATCAAATTAAATGAATAAATAAGTGTATACCAAACTTTGCGTGTAAGCGATTTATCTCTTAAGAAACTCAAACATTCGCTTCATCAGTTCTGTAGAAATTGGTTGTCAACGACGTCTCATTCCATTTTCGTGTTTTTTATTCATGTACATTTTGCTCCCCTCATGTTGTCAGGGATGATTCAGTCATATATTCCAAGTCGTTGCTTCTATTGATAACCTTAGAGTCGAATTTTCTCTTCATTCTACTTTGTTGTTGAGGTTACCACCATTGCTCTTCATACCTATGGAGATGATGTTATAATACAAGCGATTCAAGCAGAGCAAGTGTCAAATAATGGCGGGTAGTCCACGTGATGTCTAAATCCAAACGGAAAATGATTTTTTTTCTGGGCTATGGCTCCAGACCTCAGCATGGGGTTTTGATGCGTAAATATCATGGGGAAGAGTGGGGGAAGGGGCAGGCAGGGGGGTTAGGTAATTGAAATGTTCTCTGAACTGCTGGGGGCTCTCAATTTCACGCTGCGGTGTTCAATACTTGCTCCTCATAGCCAAGACGCCGCTGCTGCCGTGCACGCCACCGCGCACCCACCCCACCACACACACACACGAACAGAAAATCTGATAAACAAATAACTTCAGGTTCACAAAGGAAAGGGGGCTGGAAGAGTGGTAAAGTCTTTCATGGCGTTTCCCCAAGGCGACGTTCAACGTCCACCAGTCTTCGCTGGCCCACCGTTCAACGACCAGCCACGCCCTTCCCACAAATCGCCAATTTGAGTCCGAGGTCCATGGAACATTTCGTTCCCCTCAGGGATAATTGCGGGTTGTGGGCGCTCTTAGAGAGTCTGGGGAGTTAGTAACAGTGGTGATTCCTAGCGTTCCCTCCATCAAACACAGGATGTTACTATGTATAATGCATGGAAAGGGGAAAACGTAGAAAAGGATCGCGATATACATTTAGAAAAAAAAGAACTACTGTGTGATCTCTACCCGTTCAGGGTATACTTACTTTGTTTTATTGACGATGTACCGTATTCTAAATGGAAAGAATTTGAATATTGCAGTTTGATGTTGCAGTTTTTTTGTTTTTAAATCAAAACACCAACATGGGGTTGGTAAACTGAGAACAAGATTCATTACTCCATTAACAGTAAAAAGCTGAAGTTGTTATTTCACGAAAACGATGGTTTTCAGCATTTCTTCACCAATATGGAAACGTTCTATGCACGAACTCAAAATGATTGAACATCAACTTTACACATAATCAAACAGAGACACTGACGGGAGACAGGAGTAACTGTAGCCATGTCAGGTGGATGGGGTGGAGCTGGGAGGGAACCTATGGGTGGAAAGATTCTTACCTCATCCTTACTCGTTTTCATTTCATTCAGTATCTTTCAATTCATTTTCTCTATCTATAGAATAAACAGACAAAAAAAGATCGTCTCTCAGTTGCTGAACGCAAGATATTGCTGTGTGAAAAAACCAAATGATGATGAAGATGAAAAATTTAAATGGTGTATTTTTCATGGGTTACTTTCGACCATTGATTTTGAGAATGTAATGATTCTGATAATATAAAGATTTTGAGAATGTAATGATTTTTGAGAATGTAATGATTCTGAGAATGTAACAAGTTTGAGAACATAACGAATGTGAGCCAAAAGCCAGGAGTCTATTAACTGGTTTGTATTTGTGTTTTTACACCAGTGGTCGATTTCCCAAACACAAACAAACAAAAAATGATGGGTAGATCTTTTGCTTCAAGTCTTTTTCATTTCTTTCCAGCCATCGATCGCCATGCCAGCTACATGGCAAGCTTTTCAAGCTGAAGTTAGCATCAGGGAAACAGCAAGAGGCGTAAGAGGAAAACTGCTGACTCTGCCATTATCTGCAGAGTTATGGAATTCAATATGGCACCCCCATTGCTTCTTGATGCCTACCTCACTAACAAACTTGTTGAAATCAAAATAGAAATCATAGACGTATGATTTCTGTGAGTTACTTGAGTCTGCTGAACAGTTTCAGTAGAAAAGGTCATACAGGTTAACGTTAAGTCGACAGACTGGCTAAAAGTTCAAAAGCGTACTCATGTAGATTTAGTAAGATCATGTACTCACATATGTTTGGTGAAATGTTCCTACTTTTAAGTCGAGTTCATAAACTGGTTGAAAGGGGAAAAAAATAGTCAAACACATTTGGTAAAACGTTACTACTATGAAGCTGAATCAAGAGATAGGTTAAGATGAAAAAGAAACGAAGTTTTGTAGGTTTGTAAAGTGTTCCTATTGTATATATTTTACATACCATTCTTTGCTGATTTTTACAGAGAAAGCTGGGATAGGCACAATTATATCTCCCCTATACACCCCCCCCCCCCCCCCCCAAAAAAAAAAAAAACAAAAAAACTGCAAAATAAATAAACAGATCAGCAAATAAAATAAATACATTAAGATACCTTTGCAAACATAATATTCAATTTAAACAGAAATTGTTCAGAACCTCAGTGTTCCAAATGAAACGCAGATTGGCATACATTCGCCCAACAACTCAGAACCAGTGAGTGTAATGTTAGTGCCCCATTTCTATGAAGACAAATTTCAGATTGGAATGGTTCCCTTTGATAGAAAGGGAATGCAGAAGGGGGGGGGGGGGGGGGGGGGGGGGGGGGATTTGAGTTCACGAGTGGATATACAGAATATAAACTACTTTAAAGCAAAAATACATGCAAACAGAAAATTCAGTCTCACAACGTATCCTTATGTCACCATAACATGATTAGTATAGTATAATGAGAGGAGAGAGCGGGGAGGGAGGGAAGGGGAGAGAGAGAGAGAGAGAGATAGAGAGACAGACAGACAGACAGAGAGAGAGAGAGATAGACAGAGACAATGAAAGACAGAGACAGAGAGGCAGAGAGAGAGAAAGAGGCAGAGACAGAGACAGACAGACAGAGAGAGAGAGAAAGAGACAGAGAGACCGGCCGACAGACGAAACAGACAGACAGACAGACTGACAAGGACAGACAAAACAGACGCTAAGACTGAAACAGAAACGTATTATAGTGACAGGGGGGCTGGCTAAACAGCTTCAGTGTCACAGCGGAGGAGCGGCAGCAAACCAATCATGGTGTCCCCCCAAGGCGCCGTTTAAGGTCCCCCGTCTCGTCATCAGCTGCTTGTGAAACGACCTGCCTGTCAGCTGTCCCCTCGTGTCCCCTAATTTATATCCCAGGACTGTGGGACATTTCATCCGAGTTGTTGCCGGTTGTTAGCTTTCTTTGATTGGCTGGTAGATAGGTTGGTTGCTTGAATACTTTAACGCCGTAAAATCGGTTTCCTTTTGTTTTATTCCATTTCTGTTTATTGATTTCTGTTTATTGACCAGAGAAGGGGAGAATCAATACATTATGGTGACGGATTTGGGTGGCGATGTGGTTGGGACAAGGTGGACAATATTGATTGAAACTTCTGTCAACAGTTCACATCCAATGGAAGAACTAGTAATTAATTACTTAATCCGTCTATTATGAATGTTGTACCCTTTCCTTCTAATTAGAGGTTAGAAACTGAATGGATTGTACATTACGTTAAAATTTGGAAGACGATAATATACGACAGGTCATTTACTTCCAAAGCCATCATTATTGCATGTACTGCAAAAATAAGTATTGAAAATCCATTTGAATTCGAAAGAAAGTAATGAAACCAGCTTTATGAAATACATCAGGTTCCTAAATTTAGTGGGGGGGGGGGGGGGGGGAGGAGGAGGAAAAACACCCTGCTCTGTTGTGTGTATTTTATAATCCATCCCCCCCCAGCCACATTCCTCCACGTACAGAATGTAAAGCAATTTTTTTTTGGTACAAATCATATCTAAATGATTAATGACTTCAGTAGAGCAAACAGTCGGTTCAAAAGCTGTGTTAAAATCTGTATAATGCACGTCAAAGTTCCTTTTCCCATCTTTTCATTCAAACATCCCCCCCCCTCCCCCCAGATTGTTGGGTAATGATTTAGTCATATATTCATTCGGGTTTATTGCTGCTGTCAATGAAATTTCGATCAAATTTTCTCTTTGAGCAAACTTTGTTGTTGATGACAACGATGATGGGTGATGATAACGATGACGTTGTTGTACCGCAAACGGTCAAGAAGAGCGAGCGTTTATTTGGGCGGGGGCGATTCACACGATGGGATTCCTTGAGGGAAATGATTTTTTTTTTCTGGGCGATCACTGCGGATCTTAGCATGGGCTTCTGGTGTGAGAGCATTAGAGAGGAACGCCGGGGAAGTGGGACGGAGGGTGGGTGCGAGGACAGGGAGGACGAGGTGGGGTGGGGAGGAGGAAGATTGGTGAATGAGATGTTCTCTGGACAGCGTAGGGCTTTCAATTTTCACGCTAGGGTGTTGAATACTCGCTCCTCATATCCAAGCAGCCTCGTGTATGCTCTGTCTGTCTGTCTGTCTGTTCCTCTATCACACGTCCACGCACGCACGCACACACCACACACACACACACACCAAACACACACACAACACAGACTCCACATGCACGCACACACGCCTTCTCCCTCTCACTCATAATCAGGAGAGAGAGGAGAGAGAGAGAGAGAGAGAGAGCGAGAGAGAGAGAGAGAGAGACAGAGACAGGGAGACAGACAAGATAGAGACAGAGAGAGAGAGACGACAGAGAGAAAGAAAGAAAGAAGAGAGAGAGAGAGGCACATGCATGCACGCATGCAGAACACGCACAACAGGAGGGACATGCACACACGTTTGTCTAATACCACATACTTTTTTTAAGACGTAAAAATAAAAATACTACAACAAGCACACACGCACGTGTGTGCGCGCACACACACACACACACACCACACACACACACACACACACACACACACAGAGAGAGAGAGAGAGAGAGGAGAGAGAGAGAGAGAGAGAGAAGGACCAACAAATCATCTGAGAAATAAACAAGAATTAGTTTTGCGAGGTACGATCGGTCAAGTCAATCACAGTGTTTCACGATGCTCGACGCTCTCAAGGTCTTACGAGTCTTCCTTGTCTCCTTGCCAAGACACTAGCCCACCCCTTCCCCCCACAAATCGCCAAATTCAGTCTCAGGCCCAAGGAGCCGTTCATCTCCCAACGGGATAATTGCGGGGTTACTGGCTGCCTCTTGATAGAATCCTGTCCTCAGAGATAGTAGCAGAGGGCAGTCTTCAGAGGTAGTTGAGGCAAGTGAGGATCCTGAGCTCTTTCTTTCTCTCACCAAGCTCAAGGTGCGGACCAGTAGCTTACGGGCCGCATGGAATCGAGAAAGAGAGAGAGAGAGAGAGAGAGAGAGCGAGAGAGAGAGATAGAGAGATTGAGGTAGCAGGAGGGAGAGCAAATGGATGCGAAAGTGGAGGCGAGAGAGAAGCGTTTTGTTGGGTTTGTTATTGGTGAATAAGTGATTACAGATGAGGAAGGTGTCGAGGGGGAAATGGTTCTTTTCTTCTTTGATTCTCTAGCTCTCAGTGTCTGGGACTTTGGAGGATCTATATTACAGTCTTCTGTTGTCATCATCTCTTCTGGTCTGGAGAGAGGTCATGGTTCCTGAACTCTCTATCTGGTCTTCTGGGTCTATTTCTTGATGAGAGAGGAGATGAGAGTGTCTCGGTGATCTTTGTCATCTAGAGAGAGAAAGCTTGGGGTCTTTGGTCATCTATCTCTCTTTTGGTCTTTTGTCCATCTATCTCGTTTGGTCTTTCTTCTCAACTACTCTCTCTTTTTCGTCTTTATCAGTTCTTGGTTTTCTTGGTCAGCTCTGCCGTCATTTGGTCATCTCCGCGCTATCTCTCAACATCTCTTTTGTCTCTCCGTCGTAATCATATCCTTCTAGTATCTTTTGTCAGCTCTCTCATCTCTTTTTGGTCTTTCTGGTGTTCATCAACTCTCACTCTCTCTCTTTCTAGTCTTTCTTTGTCATCTCTCTCTCTCTCCTTTTTTTCTTCGCATTATTGTTCTTTCTTTGTCTTCATGTCTCTCTTCTGGTTTCTCTCTCTCTCTCTCTCCTCCTTGCTTATAGATGGCACTTTGTCTATTGCACTACTACCTGACTGGTCGAATTCTGCAGATCCCTTGCGACTGTTGCAAAGCAGCAGTTGGGGGGAGGGGGGGGGAGCATTCGTTACAACACAAGCTGCGTTAGGTTGGCAATGGAGAGAGGGTTGATGTGGGACTAGGTGGGGCGGAGTGTGAGTGGTTGGATGGATGGCTGACCTAGTGGGCGAACTCCGAGTTGACGTGGTTTGATGTGTGGCGGCTTTTCGTTGTCCGTTAATTAGATGTTTGGTTACCTAAAGTGGAGTGCGTGTTGTGAGAGTACACCACACCACCAACACACACACACACCACACACACACACACACACACCCACATATTTCGGGTACAAGTATATATATATAATATATTCTATATAATAAAAAAATGTATTTCAACATCACACACCACACACCTACACACACACACACACCCCCACACACACACACACATATGAGCTCGGGGTGGGGAGGGTGTGATTACGTTCGATTACATTTTTGCACTTGATCGTGGCGTGTGCTTGTTGGTGTTCCTGTTATCATTGCTGTTGATGAGAACAACGACCTAATTGTGTGGTATAGTGCTGAATGTCTTCATCGAGCTTTGGTGTGTTAATTGTAGATAATGTTCTGTCACGTTTTCAGAGAGAAACTCCCCGAGCTCGTTCTTCATGTTTTGTTTTCCCAACTCCAGAGTCCTACCACTCTGGAACACTCTCTTTCAACTGTGCCGCGACTTTTTACCGGACTGACGTTACGAGGAGGATACGTCAGACAAACGCAGAAGACGTCTCGACTGCCAAACCGTCTAAACACCGAAAAAAGTCACATTTCTGGCTTAAAAGTCTTCCATTTTCTCTAGCAATAGCGGGGGAAATGGAGCGCGCCGATAAGGTAACGTTTTTGGCTTTTAAAGATCCAAATTTCTCTGGTAATAGCGGCAGTGAGGTGCAGCGCATGCACAGACAATGTCTTTGATTTCTGCTGCAGGCTGAGTCATGAAATTCCAGGATCACATGGCACACGTTCTGTTCAGATGTAAAGAAGCAGATCCGCCACTGTCAACCAACCACGCAACTTGAATTCGCCATTGTCAAACCCAATGGCAACTTGAAAGGAAAACGCTCTTGCCTCCTTTTAACTTTCGCAATTCATGTCCGAATCAAATCGCTTAATAGATTCACCTGTGTCGATTCCTTCCCAGATTCCACTGCGGTTTCAACATTCGTTGAAACGAAAATCTAATAATTTTGCCGTCACGTGACGCCGGGCTGCTCGCCATGCAAAGGGCAGCAACTTTCGACGACAATTGTTGACAGGAAGAATGCTGTGACTTCGCTTGCTTGTCTTCCTTTGCAAGAATGTGACTGAATGCCAAGAGAAACAAAAACAAAAAGAAAAAAAAAAAGAAAAAAAAAAAGAGAATTCATAGTGATAAAGGTCGGTGACAGTGAGGATGGAGACCACCACCCCCCCCCCCCCCCCCCCCCATTTCTGTGATTCATCGAAAGAACACAAAATTAAAACTGTGTTGTTTTTTTAATCGTTACCATGGCCACGAAATGTAAAAAAAAAAAAAAAATATCGAGTAAAAATCCCCTGCTCTCTACATTTTTTCGCTCTCAATTTACCACAAGCTTTTTTTTTTCTAAAATATCCGGTTGGGGCATTCCGAGAGACGAAAATAAAGTGTTTCTCAATGGCAGTGTTGTCACAATGAACACAATTGCTGTGTTCTGTCCTGTCTATCTCTCTCCCTCCCCCCCCCCCCCTCTCTCTCTCCTCTTCTCTCTCCTCTCTCTCTCTCTCTCTCTCTCACGCATCTTTCTGAGCCATCACAATGACGCGCTGTTCCTTCAGGCTCGCTGTGGACACAACCCACACCCTGGCTTTGGTCAAAGTGGCAGCCCCGGCACCGGCAGTAAACAAAGAAGAACAATCCCTGAGGCAACCCACCAGAGGAGACACTGCAACGCCGAGTCCTTTCCGCGATGTTCATATAGTACCCTGTCCTGATCCAACCTTGCAGAACACCACCTACTACTGAGCCCCCCCCACCCACCCCCTCTGACAAGAAAATTGCTCAAATGAGGAGAATGCGTCATTGAAAGATCTCTCTCTCTCTGCAGGATACCGCCCCCCCCCCCCCCCCCCCCCCCCCCCCCCCCCCCCCCCATGATGGATACGTTCGGTCGGACGCTGTGAATGTTTGTTAAGGAGGGAAGTGATCTTGGAATAAGAGGATATCGGTCTGGAGTCGTTCCTAGGGGAGGGGGGAGTGTGGGTGTGGGGGGGAGGGGGGGGGCGGGGGGGGGGGGGGGCGGGGGGGGGGGGTGAGGGAGGGGGGGGAGAGAGAAGAGGGAGAGTTTGGATACATGCCCTTTCTCACCCCGCCGGGGAATGATTTTTGGGGCGGGGAAGTCACTACGGGACGGAACACCCGGCGTCAACCAACCAGACCTGACAGAGGCAGACACCTGCGGTGTTAGTCAGGAAATGTGAACGACACTCTCAAAGACTGCGTCCGTTACTAAAGGGGACGAAAACAACACTCTGCGGTTCCAGTCTTCTCATTTGAACCAACAACACGCCGTCAGTCTTAGGAGGGGACCTGCCCGACGCCCACAGATAATTTACCCCCGTTATGGGACTCGAACCTCTACACCTTCCAAACCCGCAGCTGGCGATACTGACCGCTGCACCATGCTGGACATTGCCCACAGTTCATCTGATCACCAGGAAAATGATGCAGGGGATTGATGGTGATGGTGTGATGATGATGATGATGATGATGATGATGATGGCCACGGCGACGACGACGACGATGATGATGATGACGAACGACGATGACAACGACGATGACAATGATGATGACGACGACGGCGACGACAACAACAATGACGATGAAGATGATGGTGATGACGACGACGACAACGACGACGCCGACAAAGATGACGACGACGGCAATGATGATGATGACGACGACGATGCGGATGTGATGAAGCAAATGATTGATAATGGTGATGTTGATGATGATAATGATCACGATGACGACGACGACGACGACGATGATGATGATGATGATGAGGAGGAGGAGGAGGAGGATGAGGATGAGGATGAGGATGAGGATGATGTTACTTCTTTTGTTGCTGCTTCTGCTGCTGCTGCTAATGACGATGATGATGATGATGATGATGATAATGATGATGATAGTGGTGACGTTGAGGACGACGACGTTATCACTGCTCCTGTTCTTGATGGCTTTATAATGTCAATGGAGGGATGACTTTTTTTGTATTATTAGGAGGATGCTTGGCAAATTGAAATCTGTTGTCATCCGAGTTCCTTTTTGTGTTGTTGTTGTTTTCTCTGTGATAATCTCTTTTTGTCTGTTTCTCCGTTTTTTCTCTCCTTCCGCAATTCTCACCCCCCCTTCCCCCCCCCCCCTCCCCACTCTTCCCTCCTTCGCCCTAAGCTCTGCCCATCCTCGCATGCTTCCCTCTCTCTCTCTCTCTCCCAACATCGTATTTACCTCACACAAGATGGCGGACAGTGAGGAAAGCTTCGGTTAGGCTCTCCTAATAATTTCCGCAAAACTACCATCAACATGACCAGACTGACTGGGGATGGAGGAGAAGAAACCAGCACGACAGAAGACACCACCATATCTGTCGCAGTGAGTCTGGTAAAAGATATGAAAAACATGATCGAGTTTCTTACAGAACGAATAGCTTCTCTCGAAAATACTGTACTCAAGCAGAATGAGATGATTGCTAGCATGGTCAGATCTAACATTTCCGTAACAATAACAGACAGCCATACCCAAACAGACAATCTGACCTCTCATACTCTTCAATCGTATGCTGCCGTTGCAAAATCATGCCCACCTGCTGCATCACATCCCAAGAAAACTTCACCATCAACGCCAGAGAGCAGGAGGGTTAAAAAACAAATCAAAAATCAAAAGAAAAGAAGAAAGCGAGAACCCAGATAAAATGACGTCAGAATTTCATGACGCAAAAGATCAGACAGGAAAAACACAGCATTCAGTCAGTTCCAAACAAGAACAGAAACAAGACTTCCCAAACGTCGTAATTCTTCATGATTCTGTGTATAAGGGAGTGAATGGGAACAGACTGGGCCTTTCTTATGGTTTTGAGGCCAAGACAAGCCAAGTATTCACATCAGAAGATCTTACTTTGGCGCTTCAGTCAAATCTTTACACTGACGAAAAACCACCAGATGCAGTAGTTATCCACTGTGGGGTAAACGACCTACAGAAAAAAGACCCAAGACATGTCAGCAAAGAGTTTACTTCCATTATCAAAGACTTTGCCACCAGCCATCCCAAAGTGAAGGTTGTGGTTAGTAAAGTTGCTCCAGTCAAAGATCCCAAACTGGAAATTAAGCGAGAGGTTTTCAATGCTCTAACAACCTCAGATCTCTTTGGAATCAAGAATGTGTCTTTTGTTTCTCATAACAACCTACCAACCAACAACTGGGCACTCAGAGACAACCTCCATCCTACACCCCAGAGGGTCAAGTGTTCTGGCAAGAAATGTTGGAAGGCACGTTCGAAAATTCTTCTGGGAGAAGCCGAGGAAGACAGTGAGATTGTCTAACCAGCGACAGTCCGGAAAATATCAACCTTACAGAGGACACCAGCCCCTCCCTGGATACAGAGACCCTTGGTTCAACATGTTCGACGTGTTGAGTACACAGTGGTATTGAACCAAAGACAAAGAGACCTGTTGATTTAGTTTCTGCGGAAATCTCAGTCAAGATCACTGTTTATCCCATCTTGAGTGACTGTAATTCGCATATTACTTGTTTTACTTTGTCAAAGCATTTTATATAGATCTATAGTCTGTTGTCAACTTTTTGTGAAATTGTGCATTTTTGTTGTTTTTATATTATCTTATCACAACTATCTTTTGTTATTGTTGTTGCTGGTATTGTTAGCTATTTCTTATTTATCTCATTGAGTTCATTCTTAATCGCAAGGCTGTTGAGACAACACAGCGTTAATCAGGAGGGGAAAAAAAATGCCGAAGAAAATGGAAAGGCAATCTAATATTCAAATAATGCACTGGAATTGTAGATCAATTTCCACAAATCTAGACAATCTTGTGCAGCATCTTTCATCAAATAAGTATCATGTTTTAGCTTTTTACAATCTCTAAATGTATTCACTAAGAAACTCCCAATCCTTAAGGGCTACTTTTATCCTCCAATCTACCAGTCTGAGGATGAAAAAGGAAAAATCAACACAGCTATTTATCAAAGATGTTCTGGAGTACAGGCAAATTGTGCCACCCTTTCCAACAGATACTAGAAACATTAATGCCTGTGCAGTCAGAGTAAAATTTAATGAATCGCTGATGTTGAATATAGTTTTGTGTGTATCTGCCAACTGGTCCAGACGAACAGAACCACGGAGTGGCTACGCTCGATTCAGGATCAGAAAGAGAAATGGTTGATAGTGGGTGATTTTAATGCTCATTCTCCCTTTGGGACAAGGAATGCACTGTTGGCAGGTCTATCAATAACCGTTTCGTCGAAAATGTTATTGATTCTGCTTTATATCTACTAAATAATGGGAGTGTAACTAGAATTCCAGATATATCGAAAACATAAGCCATCTGCCATCGATTTGTCACTTATATCACCAGCTATTGCATGCAACTGTGAATGGGATACTGTCAAGGATACGTTGGGTAGTGACCATCTTCCCGTTGTTATCAGTTTAAATGACAAACCAGTAAGTCAGGATTCAGTAAAGATAAAAATTCCCAAATATAATTACAGAAATGCGGATTGGGACAAATTTGAAAGATTGTTGTCAATGCATAACATTGAAGAACTTCAGTCGGATAATATAGATAGTATTTATGCAAAATTCACTGAGATAATTTTGTACGCTGCTGATTCTTCAATACCGAAGTGCAATCAAATGAAAGAGAATAAATATTCAGGAAATGTTTGGTGGAACGATGCTTGCGCAGAGGCTAAACAATTGAAGAAAGAAGCCTTTAATGAATATCTCAAAGACAAAAAAGAAGAAGAAAAACACAAAAAATATGAAGAAGGCAAAAATACATAGCAATAGAGTAAACGAACAGGCCAAACGGCAGTATTGGTCAAATTTTTGTAAAAACGAAGTTTCTGATCATGCAGATCTTCAGAAGGTTTGGAAAAAAAGTGAAGGATATGAAAAATGGAGTATGCTTCCAGAATATCCAGTGCATATAAAAAATGAAGAATTTCCTTCTAACTCACAAAAGGCCGAAGCTTTCTCAGAAATGTTTGCAATGACGAGTTGCAAAGAGGGCTTGTCAGAAAAGGATAGAGTTTTTCGAGAGAAAGAATCTTCCAGTGAAATATACAATGATCCAATAGAAGATAACAGCCATTTTATCAATGCCCCAATCACCTTAAAAGAAATGAAAGATGTCATTTTTTCCCAATGGAAAATAAAAACTTCACTTCAGTAGGCCCAGATGGAATATCAAATGAATTAATCAAACATTTACCTGCTAATTTTGTTAACTTTCTTCACCAATTCATACAAAGATTTGGTCGTCTGGAATATATCCATTAATATGGAAACAAATCTATTATTGTTCCCATACACAAGCTTGGTAAACCAAAAAAATCAACATACATAAACAGTTATCGGCCTATTGCTCTGACGTCACATACTGGGAAACTGATGGAAAAAATAATTTTAAAATCGTCTCCTATATACTACTGCGAAAAGAACAATATCATACCAATACATCAAGCAGGTTTTCGTAAGGGCAGATCAACTATCGATCACCTTACAAAACTAACAACCCCAAATTAAACATCAGTTTGCCAGAAGGAAAAATGTACTGGCTACTTTCTTTGATATCAAAAAAGCATACGATCAAGTATGGCATTCTAGACTACTTTATAAATTAAAATCCATTGGCTTATCAGGTTGCATGTATAATTATTTCAAGACTTTTCTAGCAGATAGATCAATTCAGACCAAAATAGGACACACTTACTCAAAATTAAACCACTTCATATGGGGAATTCCACAAGGATCAGTAGTAGCACCAATACTTTTCAATATTTTAACACATGACCTACCATCATCTGTGTCTAATCATGTTGAATTGGTTCAATATGCTGATGATATCTGCATATGGATGAAAGTGACTATGAAAAAACGCACTCCAATGAGATCGCTAAATTACACTAAAAAATTGTATCAAAGAGAACTTGATTGATAATATAAATGGTTTTATGATTCAAAATGGTTTAACTTTGTCTCCAGAGAAATCACATATGATGCTTTTTGACTCTGGTTACGATCAAAGAGAGTTGCCTTCTTCTTTCAATCTAGAAGGGTCAGTTATCAATTATGCACAGTCTGTTAAAATCTCTAGGAGTAATCCTTACATCAAAATTGTCATGGAAAGAGCATTTTTAGAGTACGTAATGATGACAAAAGCTAAAAAGAGTCTGAACTTCCTAAAAATTGTCAGCAGACAACAGTGGGGACAAGACATTTCCACTCTTATACATCTAGTAACAGCACTTATTCGTTCAAAGTTAACATATGCCCAAGAGGTATTCTTCTCCGCCCCAAAATACCTTTTAAAAAATGCAAAGTATAGACAGTAAAGCCTATAAACTTGCCATTGGAGTTCCAGTATATACCTCTTCATTAAAAACATATGCTGAAATTGGTATATTACCTTTTGAAGAAAACATGAAAACTTGCATCATCTAAATATGTCCTAAGGAGTACATCAGTTCCAAATTCAAATTATGATGAAGTGTGCGTAAAATCAGACACGGATTTTCCCAAAAGAGCAAAGTCGGTTGCCTCTTTAGAAACAATAGGCACTTTCACTTATGACATTTTTCAAGAGTCAGGAATCAATAAGAAAGATATATCATCTCGTGTACTGTTCACTGCAGTCCCTAAATGGGAACTACTATCAGCCTTTTTCGATACTATTATATACAAATATAAAGAAAAAAAATGATGGTCCCACTTTATCTGCTTCTGTAAAAGCTCATATTTTTTAGCACTACCCGGACCATTTAAAAATTTACACTGATGGCTCTAAGCTAGATAATGACATGGTTGGAGCCGCATTTGTAATCCCAGCTTTAAAAGCAGAAAAGGCTTACCATCTTGGAAAACATTTTTTCAATATTTACAGCAGAACTTATTACAGTTTTGATGGGGTTTGAATTTTCTGCTTGATCTTCCTTTTAGTTTAGTTCAGGTATTATTTTTGGTTGATTCTAAATCTTTTTTAGACGCACTACAGTCTTATAATCTAAAAGTAAGAGGTGATATTATTGCAGAAATTAGTCATACAATCCATTCTTTGTCATTGCGCGGAACTAGTATTCTCTTGGGTTCCATCACATTGTAATATTTTTGGTAATGAATGGGCGGACAGAACAGCTAAAAAAGGGTGCAATGAACACTAAAAATTCTGTACATGTTAAAATTCCTTTATCTTTATCTGAAAGTTATTATTCCTTAATAACGAAAATTTGTTGGAATCATGTGAAGAACTATTAGGAGGTTCCTATGTAAATTTTCACTGAAAAGAGGAATATTTTCAAAGTCAAACATATACATTCCTGCAATGGTGAGTTCATGTGTGTGAAAAACCGAACACTGTCATCCCTGGTCTACAGATTCAGACTGAATGCTCTCAGATGCAAATTCAACAGTCATGTTAAGTGCGTCTGCGGTGAGGAAATAACACACTGTCCATGTTATTCTACACTGTCAGCATTTGAAATCATTTTTACCCACTTCGATTTGTGATTCAACGGTTTCAGATTCATCTTTTAAGAATATTTTATTGAACGATTTGCTTATGCTAGATGTTGTTAAAGGCTTAAAACGGAGCCCAGTTGGCTCACTGATTTAATGTTTACAAATGTTTTGAGTATGTTATTGTTGTCACTGATTTAATGTTTTACAAATGTTTTGAGTATGTTATTGTTGTTGAGATTTCATTTTTTGAAGGGAAATGGTAGGGAGGTTCAGAGATAGGAAGACGGGAGTTTTGTTGATTGTTTTTTTTTTTTTTTTTTTTTTTTTTTTTTTTTTTTTTTTTGTTTTGTGTTTTGTTTTTTCGTCTAATATCACAGCTTTGTGAAAAGACATTAAAGAGAAGAACGAACACACCACGTGCGATGCGTATCCATGTGTCAAGTACCCCCGTTTCGCTCTGCCCAGCATGAAATTTAAAATCTCATAGCCCAGCTTGCAGGCCCCTGTCGTCCACACAACTAACCCGTCACTCAGCTGTCCACCCTCACTCCCACCCACCTACCCACCCACCCTCACCTCTCTCTCTCTCTTCTCTCTCTCTCTCTCTCTGACTCAATTTTGCGACATGAAATCACAGTGTATATCCCTATTCTGTGGGGCTGTGGCCTTTATGAATAAAACATTGCGCGTCTCGAGTGTCAGTCTGTCTGTCTCTCTCTCCCCCTGTCTGTCTGTCTGTCTGTCTCTCCCTCCCTCCCTCCCTCCCTCTCTCTCTCTCTCTCTCCTCTCTCTCTCTCCTCTCTCTCTCTCTCTGCTCTCTCTATGCGTATATGCAGAGGGTTTAAAACGAAGAAATTCTGTTCGTTTGTTTACATTCCTGATTGTCGTAATGGGATAATGCAAGGTTATTTGATAAGAATACTCCTTCTATGGGGCCATAGCCTTTATGAACGAAAAAATCTCTCTCTCTATCTGAATTCGACCCTTTATGAATACACACCACTCTGTCTGTCTGTCTGTCTGTCTGTCTGTCTCTCTCTCCTCTCTCTCTCTCTCTGAGAAATTGACCCTTTTGCAGTCCCATGTCGATTTCTTCGTTGATGAATGAATGACCTGTCACTGACGATGATTGACACACACAGCACAGGCGTGGTCCCGTCAAGGATGGAACACGCTGGTTGGTTTTCGCCGTCATCTGCAGTCGGTATCACCATCACTCTCCCTTAGAGCCTCGTCCTGTGGTTTGTAGCCCGGCTGACGGCGGAGGCCATATTCACAGCGTTGTAAGCCAACCGACAGGAGTTGAGGAGACAGCGAGAGTTAAAACATTCAGTTGTTTGAACTCCTGAAGCGATTCGTCGCGGTTCGCTGGTCGGAACACGACTGTTTCCATGTTGAAGAATCTTTGTTATCTCCCGCTGAGAAGGCTTAGTCACCCAAAGCGTGTGTGGTGTGGTGTGGTGTGGTGTGGTGTGGGTATGTGTGTGTGTGTGTGTGTGTGTGTGGTGTGTGTGTGTGTGTGAGAGAGAGAGATGAGAGAGAGAGAGAGAGAGAGAGCGAGAGAGAGGAGTGTGTGTGTGTGTGTGTGTGTGTGAGTGAGAGAGAGAGAGAGAGAGAGAGAGAGAGAGAGAGGGAGTGTGAGAGAGAGAGAGAGAGTGTGTAGTGTAGTGTGTGTGTGTGTGTGTGTGTGTGTGTGTGTGTGAGTGTGTGTGTGTGTGTGTTGTGTGTGTGTGTGTGTGTGAGTGTGTGTGCGCGCGCGCGTGTGTGCATGAGCAAAATTACCACAAAAGCTACTGAACTCATGCTGTCAAGTCAGTTTCACTGCTGGCGGAAAAAAACTGAAACCATTTTTTTTTTTTAAGAGAAATTATCATTAATCTGGCCAAAAAAAAAAGGGACAAAACCAAACCACAAGAGAAAATACGACGCGTTTCGACCTCTTTGGTCTTCTTCAGGCAAGATAAACAACGTTTTAGGACGATGACAACGAAGAACGAGCGATCACTCATCTTCCCGAAACTGGGGGCACAAGATGGATCTTGATTTTTTTTAAAAAGGGAACTTTTGGGCAGAAAGACCAGCTACTGTGACTAAAGGACGAATCCACTGAATTGTGCCACGCATCTGAATCCGAGCTGGTTTCTTGTCGATTTCTTTTAAACATACCGTTGGATGATTCATTTTGAGCCGAAAGGATTGCCAGACTCCCTCTTTATGTAATAAGATCACATTCTTAAAGAAACGCTCTAGTTATCATTATCATAATCATTCTTCTTCTTCTTCTTCTTCTTCTCCTCCTCCTAGTATTATAGTTATAGTGAAAATATCAACAGTACAATGATGATAGTGATAATAATAACAATGCCAACAACAATTAAAAGACTGATGATAATAATCATAGTACTACTACTACTACTACTGCTAATTATGATGATGATTATGATGAAAAAAAAAATATAATAATAATAATAACAATAAAGATACTAACGATGATAAATAATGTAATAAGATTATAATGATAATGATAAAAATTATAACAAGTCATGATAACAACAACAACAACAACAATAAATAATAATAATATCATGATCACATCATCATCATCATCATAAACAAAAATGAAAGAAACGAACGATCTCTTCAGCTTCTTCAAAGAGCAAGGCCGGAGAGGTCAGGTCATCATCAGCTGTCGCTGGACAGCCCGAACCGTCGGACAGAGCGGTAAAACCCCAAAGACAAAGCTGACGATGCTTCCATTCCACAGACCTCACCCTGTCACACAACCTGAGAAACGGTGGATCACACAAACAGCCAACTGCCGCACAGCCCTGACTTACAGTAGTAGTAGCATCGACTTCGACTCTGGGGGGAAAAAAAAAAAAAAAGCCAAGAAGTGTGACAGCGAAGAAAAAACAGCCAAGAACCCCTGTAGCAACTGACTATCCTCTGCTTTAGAAGAAGAGCAAAGGTCGTCGAAACGAGTCGTTTTTATTTTATTATTTTTTTTTTTTTTTTGTCAAGTTGTTTTGTTTGTCTCTTTTTGTTCGGCGGAACAGTCCTTTGGAATGTTAAGTGTGTGTTTTCATGTTGGCCTGAAGTCCCCTCTTTGGGAAACTATGATGATGATGATTATTATCATGAATACTTATGATTATAGCGCCTGCCTACCCTCCACCCCCCTCCCCCGGCTAGAGACCAAGCTCACAGCGCTATTATCATAAATTTTATATGTAATCAATAGCGTACCGCCAAAAAAAACAAAAAAAAAACCTCAAAAAAACAAACAAACAAACAAACAAACAACAACAACAAAAAAAAAACAACAACAAAAACGTAGGCAAACGAATCACAAGATAAAACACGACGCGTTTCGACCCTCTTAGGTCTTCTTCAGAGGCAAGACACAAAACACTCAGGACAACGGGGAAAAAAACAAAAACCAGAAAACGAACGAGCTGAAGTGGACGGAGACAAGTGATTGCTCGTTCATGTAATTCGTTGTCCTTGAGTGTTTTAGGGGTCTTGCCTCTGAAGAAGACCTAAGAGGTCGAAACGCGTCGTGTTTTGTCTTGTGATTCGTTTGTCTACTTTTTTTTCTTGTTGCTCTTGTTGTTGTTGTCTGGTTGTTTTGTTGGCGGTGCGCTATTATTTACATGGAAAATGTGTTGCAGATTTCCGCCAGCCGTTGCTTCACTGTGCAACTATTGGCATCAAACTGATCAAGATTCATGACGGACACTTTTTTTTTAACACAAGGTTGGATCGCTCGGAGGAAGACGGAGGAAATCTCGACAGACCAAGTGTCAGCCCTCCTACACAAGAACGAACGGTAAGTTGCAGCACTCGAAGCCGTTCCAATGTAAGGAAGAGAGAGAGAGAGAGAGAGAGAGAGAGAGAGAGAGAGAGAGAGAGAGGAGAGAGAGAGAGAGAGAGAGAGAGAGAGAGAGAGAGAGAGAGAGAGACAGAGAGAGAGAGAGAGAGAGAGAGAGAGATCCTAAGGAAAGGCGACAAAACGAAGCAGCTTTCAGGCCAAACCTACTTTCTGCCAGGACGATCCGACAGAAATATGCAGCACGTGTGTGGTGTGTGGTGTGTGTGTGTGTGTGTGTGTGTGTGTGTGTGTGTGTGTGTCCGTGCGTAAATACGTGCGGAGGGGAGGGGGGGGGGGGGGGTTTGTGCAAGTGTGCGCGCGCACGAGTCAATGCGTGCGTGCGTACATGCGCGCGTGAGTACGCGCGTGCCTGCGTGTGTGCGTGCGTGCGCGCGCGCGCGCGTGTGTGTATGTATGAGTGTTTGTGTATGCGTGAGTGTATGTGCGCTTGCTTGCTTGCTTGCGTGCGCGTGTGTGTTTTGCCTGCGCGTGCGTGGGCGCGTCCGTGCGTGCGCGGTTTGAGTGGTGAGTGAGTGTGTGAAGTGAGAAAGAAAGACAGACAGACAAGCAGCTAGACAGAGACAATTGCGTGTGTGCGTGTGTGTACGTGCGTGCGTGCG
>JADBJO010019294.1:0-33544 GCA_016801955.1 Conus betulinus | reverse complement strand
ATGTCCTATACCCACCACCCCAAAACATGGAGTTTCTTCAGTGGCAGTCACTGATCGGACCTTCCCCCCCCCCCACCCAGTCGCTGAATCTGCAACCTGCAACGTCCACACACATTAGTCAGTGATTTCTTCAGCAGGCAGTAGGTGAATTGTGAAACCTTAGCACACACAAAAAAAAAAAAAAAAAAAACAACTTATGAAGTCAATACAGAATTTAGAGGGAAAAGATGATTCGTAGGAGGGAGTGGGGAGTTCAACCCAAGAGGCGAGCGCCGAATGCCAGGTTGAATCGACAGACTCAAGCATTTAACCTTACTCTTGTTTCGCGGAACATCGTGGACTTTGAAAAGGAAATACACAATTCAATACATGTACTTGCCAGATTACCGGCGACTCTGGGCCGTAGGCTGACACACCTGACATCAAATCACTCCAAAAGTAAATGGTCCTTTCCCAAAGCCTCTGATTAGTACCAAACAAAATGTTGACATTCGGAGGTATTCTTTTTTTCTTCAGAGTGTGGGATGTCGGAATTCTTTAAATACGGGAACGCAGTAGCTATATCTGAAAGTCACAGACGCTCCACCGATGGTGGTCACACAAGTCAGTAGGTTTTCTTCTAACCAAGCACTCCCACATGACGGACAAACACCCCATGGATCAGATTTTTGAACCACCGACAACCTACGCCACGCAACGCGATGTAGCGGCAACGGCCAAGAAGAAGGTCCGACCACATGGGTTAGTCACGAAAACAAGCGCCCGGTGACAAGGAGTGCGTCCCTGATGTCAAAAGTACATCCAGCCCCTCCTACAAATCTTTCTTTTTTTTTTCTTTTTTTTTTTTTTGTTACGTTCCAGCCCTCACACACTATTTCTGACGGTAATCCTGCAGCTTACCTTTTACAATGTACATCTGAAAAAAGAATAGGAAGCACACGCGCCGCATGTCGTCCTCGGGAGGTCCCAAGAAGAAGCGACGCCACGGCAGGCACCGAAACCAACCTCGGTAAGAGCGACCCGCTGTGACTGCGCGCCTTTCATAGCACGGACGCAAGTCGTATTCTCATGCAAGGGAATGAGGCACTCCAGAGGCATGAGGCCACTCACTAGCCAACTCACAACAGACGAGGACGACCATAGAAGCAGAGAAAAACTTAAATCCAACATTAGCACGCGACGAGCATGCTGGCAAAGAACATCAGACGACAGGACGAGGAGGTGTCAGCCCTTTGAGAAGAGGATAGTCACAACAGTCTGATGGTCCGAAGGTTTCCATGACACAAGACCAACACAACAATAACATGCCTGGAAGAAACCTGATCACTTGCTTCAACACATGCACATAACTAACAAAGACAAAGATCATCAGCCACCATGGTGAATCACGAGATCTAGATTCGTGGAGTCTCGGCTTGGAGGGTCAAGGACTATGCGATTCCCGTACAGACACTATATGAGAATTTTTGCCGCCGCCCCCGCGGCTAACAGATGAATGACGAGTGAGCGAGCTGAGTTAGGTAAAAGGTCGACTTGGACGATGGGGCCACAACAGTCGAGGTTCATCCAATAAATGGGTGCATCACGGACAGTGTTGCGATCAAGAAGTTCATGAACCAACACTGCAGGTTGTCTGTATATCTTGGGGCACTGGTCATCAGTGCAGATATTATCAAGAGCAGCGCGTAGAATAAAGCCTGTCATGTAGTCACAGACGCAGAGACCAGCACCCAAGCCGATTCCATGTCTTCTAATCCTCATTCTCATTGAACTAGAATAAATAAAACGTCTCCAAATTCTTGGGGACGCTTAAAGCTCCGGGTAAACCTCTGTTTCAAATGTCCTTCCATGCCATGCCCTGGTTGAATTGATGTCAGGGAACAGTCAGATACCAGAAATTGTCACAGACGGCTGTCATGGCCCATGAGCGCGGACGTTGAGGGGGCGCTTCACAGTGGGAAAGCTCACTCACCCAGCTTGGACTAAAGCAATTGGTGTATCGTACGGGATAGTAGGTGGTCTCTGGTAAGTGGCGATAAGAAAGGTGCCAGAACACAACGACAGAATTGTGGCAGCCAGTGCAGGTACCTCCGGTGGGTGACTCTTGCTGCCTTGCTACAGATGCTCCTGTGGACGACAGTGCAGGGAGCGGCGGGCCCGGTCGGGGCTGGGCTGTTTTTGAAGGGGGAGGGAGCATGGGGGGGGGGGGGGGGGTCGGACAAGGGGCTATGGTGGGACAGCGGCTGCTTTAGCGGTGGATGGTCGGTGCGCTGATCCGCCCCAGAAAGATCTGGGGCACCCCAAAAGAAACACGCGGGAGAGTGATACACATCTCACCCAACAGCCAGAAAAACACAAACCCCCGCCACCCACAAGATCACACTCCACCAAGAAAACACGTTCACTCTGCTGTGGTGGAGCAGGTTCTCAAGGTCTCTTGTTGGGCGTAGCCCGCCCCCGTGGTAGCACACCAGGAAGACCGAAGTCATAGGCTCTGTTGCTGAGGGCTCTGCACACAGTCGGGTGTCCTTTGTGACTTGCATGTCACTGGTTGGCAGGCCCCAGCAACTGAGCTCCGTGCACAAACAACCAACCATGCAACTACACGTAGAACAGGATTTATGACTGCCAGTCTTCTGTGAACAATACAACACTGGTCTGGTAAGGTATGGTCAGAAGGATGTCATAAGGAAGAAAAAAAAGCCCCCAACAGAGATTAAAAAATAAACAAAAAATCGAAAAAAAGAGTCTTCAAGTCCACTTACGCAGACATAGGCTGGGCGGAACTGGTGGACATAAAACGTAAGACAAATAAATTGTCTATGGCAAGCGACATATGAAAACAGATACGCAAAAAAAGAAGATACGTGTTCAAAGGCGATGTGTGGAAGTGCCCTTGGTGCGTGCCTGCTCTTAGCCTGCCTGCTGTGTGTGTGTGCCTGGGTGCGTGCCTGCACGGCACACTGCTCATGTGTATGTGTATGCATGCATCCATTCGTGGTGGTGATGTGCGCTGGTCTGTGTCAGGTGGTAACGACAGAAAGACAGGCAGTTCCCGAGGCACGACCACCAGAGGGAAACAGGGCAAACAGAAATAAGAGAAGAAGCTCGAGACGTGGTAGAAGAAGAGAGTCTTACTGCTTGGAGAGAGGAGAGCCTGAGGTTGTGCATGAAAAAAAGGAATACAAAAACAGGACCTGAAAAAAAAAAAAAAACAAAAACCGTATGAAGGGTGTGTGTGTGGTTGGGGGGGGGGGTGGTTGAGCGGAAACTCGGGGTCCATTAGCCAAAAAGCTATATAAATCAAATAAGGTCGCCTCTGGATTGCTCCACCAGTGCATGTGTCACGAGTGTGGCATACTTGGAAGGTGGAGATGGTGTTGGGGGTATATATTATGCTCTACATGTTATGTTATAAATATCCTGTGCAGGGGTGTGAATGTAAAGATGGTGGGTGGTAAACTGGCGGGGGGGGGGACTGGCGGGAGGGGGGGGTCTTGTTGTAGCGAGAGAAAGTGATGCACAATAAACATACTGCACAAACCAGTTCCCGTTTTCTTTTTTTCGTTTGCGTGTCCCAATCTTCTGTGCCACATCAGCGACAGTGGCCGTGTACCCCATGCCACTCATTCTGGGGACACCCTGGTCCCCCACCAGCCAACAACCCGGCCTGTCCTACCCACAGGCCCGAGGACCGCAATCCAGGGCCACCAGGGAAATGCAACCTCCACCCCGTGTCAATCGCGCGAGCGCGGCCTTGGCACTCGAGCCACAACCGGTAGTACACACAGCCCCCGCACACACGTTTATTTTGCCCCGTCAAGCAGTGTTTTCATAGTTGGCCCATAGCCACTCATTAGACATAGCCACAGTAACCCACCTCTAAGTCCGAACCTACTGTCCATGACAATATTGCCCTAGTCCGTGGAGCCAGCCTGGGCCGTGCGTAACCTCTCCCTCTGTAAAGTAATGAAGATCAGTAGAACACTGCGACAGTGCCACAGTTTACTTTGATAGCAACCACAGTGTACAGACTGACCGCGGTATTGACAGGCGTATTGACCCGCTCATCTCAGTATCGAGAACGGCGTAATCAAGTTTTTTACCACAGCTAATTAAAGCCCTAAACTAACAAAGTTCTAAAATTCTGTGGCCTCTTCATGTCCCTGTTCTCACGGTGACCTCCGTTTTGATCAATTCCTCTCACATCATGGCCTTGGTTTCGATTCCATCGTGTATTCTCCATTCGAATATGGGAGATGGTCTGGCCTTACAGTGGTATAAAATAAACGGTCATACACACAAACCTCCAACTGACTCCTGTCTTCCAACCGCAGTGTCCCGCAGTGAGTAATCAGCCTAGTAATAATTGCAGCCAAGAAAGAATACGAAAGAAGAATACATCGTGGTCACTGAGTTTGGGCCAATTCATGGGCACACGTTGCTGGAAGAGAGGTTCGCGTCGCCGCCGGCTCCGTTAACTAAGCAATTATGGTCATAGTAGAGGGGGCTTCGTTGGTGGTGTCCCTGTTGTATGTTCAGAAGACGACGGCGCCACTGGAACACATCACATGAAGCGACTCGGTGCAGCATTGAAGTGTCCGCCTCCGGTGGGTTGTCCCTCTGGTCGGTCTTGGCATTGACTGACTCACCTGGTGGATGCAGCCAGCGAGCGCGGCTGCAGCCGGGCGTGCTGTCTGTGGCCGTTGACTGGGGCTTGGAATAAGCGCATGGGTTCTACGTCCACTGTACTCGCCAAACTAAGTACAAAATGAAATAAATAAATGATAATAAATACCCACAGCTCAAAACTCCAGGCCGTATCAGTTTTCGCTATGCAACCGTAAGCGAACCCCGGGAACACCACTAACACAATTTAGTGTTGCACTGCACTATATCTTCAGGGCTGCTAGGACAGGTTGTGTTGAAAATACCACTTGCGCGCGTGCGATGTCTGTGAGTCTGGGACCAGCTGGTTGCAGCCAGGTTCAGGCTGGCAGGGAAGATCAGGCGAAGAAGCATTGGCAGTGCAGTCACAGGTTTGGTAAAATTGTCTGACGTGTTGCATGTGCTGCTGCATGACTGGCTCGCTGCTTTTCGTATCAAACTACACCTTGGGTTCAAAAAGCTGACACAGCTGCTGAATGTTGGGAGTCCGAGCAGAAGATTTCCTGAAGACGGGCGAAGGCAACCTTCTGTGAACTGACCATCGCGCTGCTGAGCCAGATGAAGTTCTCTCGACCAGTGCGTCTCCACCTTGTGGGCAGCTCCGGATGAAGTGTAGACGGACCACAACAACAAGATCACAGATTGCCAGTCGTGAGACACCAACACAACCATAGCAGACACACACAATAACATCCAACTAGTGCTTGAAAGATCGGTCGTGGTATATCCTGCCAAGTCCGTGTGAATTGGCACCAGTCAATGTGAATGGCACACCAGTCACATGTGAAACATGGCACTGTTTCAATGCTATAGAATTACACACCATGTCAGTGGTGACACGAGCCACTACCGTCAATGTGAATGGCACCATGTCAAGTACCCGAATGACACCATAGTCAGTTAGGTGATGGCACCAAAGTCAGTGTGAATGGCACCTGTCAATGCTGAATGGCCCCATGTCAGTGTGTGAATGGCACCATGTCACATGTGCAATGGCACCATCAGATTCAACGATGAATGGCACCAATGTTCATGGTGATGGCATAATGATCATTTATGAGAAAAGATATATGCTCAGTTGCGCTGCAAACTAACCTATACCCCCAGATCTGTGCTTAGCCAGCGCCCATTCGCTTACAATCATTATTTCCATTATTAATCATTACCAAGAACACTTTCACACCTAATCAATCTGCATGCGCTAGCACATTTATAACATTTATCGGAATACTAAAACATCCCATTACAAGCCAAGTAAACCTCGGGGAAAACACAAATGGAACGAACGAATACACAAACTCAACCATCACACTCCCAGTCACTCAGGGTTGACTCACATCTCCGCCAACAATGGTTCCAACTACCCTAATTGTTGCCCTCTCTCTTCTCTAGTCAGATATGACAAGAAAGAAGATTTTTTCCAAGTATGAAAAAGTGCTGATGTGGGAGATTGTTTCAAATCAAAGGGAGCTGACTGGCAAAAGCAAAAGAAGAACACAGCCCAAAGTCTCAAACGATGAATAAAGAGAAATGTGGCGAGAGTATTCTCAAAATTCGATGTGGTGATGGGGCCAATACAACTTGAACAACAGATCCGTCGGACACTGAAGAAAAGGTGAGTAGAGCAGGAGGATTTATAGTCAAAGAAACGTTTGTAAAATACAAAAAACTTTATCGATAATGTGTGTAGGCACTATTTCACTCTACCAGATCCTGTCCTTAGAATTCACGCGTCTCATGTACTCATTGATCTGTTGGCTAGGTAATTATACTCAGTGTCTCCTTGATTCTCTGTACCACACTATTGATTTCTTGTGTCAAGATTTCGTACGTGTGTCGCTGATACGTGTCTTTTCTAAGACCTATCAGCAATAGCTTATAATTTTGGCATAATGGTGAATTCCGGTTACGCTAAGATGCTAGGTATCATGAACAATTATTAATATTAATTAGTTGCGCACAAACCTCTGGCGACAAGCCACACCTTAAAACTCGGTTACATTTTTACCATCAGTTTCTAGAAGTCAGGCAAGAGGCTGCACATAGTGTACTTCAGGTATTCACATTCACTAACCTGATCACTTTGGTAACATGAGTTATACAGTACTGTTTCATGTATTGAGAGATAAAGAGAAAGACTGCAAGGAAGAAAAGAAACAAGCTTGGGATCAATAGTAAATAAAAACACACAACCGGTTTGTTCGGTCGCTACTACTGAGCTACCGAGAAACTCTGAAGGAGCCGAGAACAATCTATAAAGCCAGAATAAAAACACCCAATGTTTGTGCTGTGGATACTCCTGAAATACGGAGAAGGACTTGAAAGGAGGGAAAACAGCATCTTGTGATAATATAGTAAAACAACAAACAATCGTTGTGCTTGTGATAGACGAAGACTTGCAGTGGCACAACTCTGAAAAGAGTGTACGTAAGAAAACGTTTGCTTCCGTTTCCCCTAAACCACAGGACCCACCCCACATCTACTAGTCTTGCTTCCACTCTAGAAGAGCGTCCATCATTAGATGGGACGCTGGTAAATCTACAAAATGGAGAATAGGTCTGAAGGTTAGCGGGGTGGTGGACGGCATTGGGGGTTAGAGCATTTTCTTCTGTGATCGGACGAAGAAACAAGGCTGCTTTCACGTGTATGGAGTTGGCAAATGGGAGGGACCTCGAAAATAGAGAGTTTAGGATAGTCCCCAACACCCACCACACACACTACACATAATATCCGCTCACCGCACAAGACGTACTTTTTGCTTACACGTTTTCTTCCCACATGGCGAAGAATTGATGCCAAATCTCATCGGTGGTGTCCTACTCGACTGGACTGTAGCGCACCACAATTAAGACAATCAAGTGATTAAGGTGATCGACAAAATGAAAACCGAGTCATTTCTCACTTCATTGAAAGAAGGTATCACTAACGCGGCGCATGCCGTTGACCTCACCCCACCGTTTTTTGAGTTTTTCAGGCAAGACTTAAACCCCCCCACCCAAACCACTTACGTGAAGAAAGTGCACTGAAGGGATGTGACGTCACGAGAATTTGCGACAGTCACTCTAGAGATGTTGGAGGCGAGTGGCCAACACGGCCACACGTAGGAGTTCGCATCAAACACTTACGGAGCATGCTTGTTTCCCACCCCAAATCACCGGCCGCCCTTGACCACACAAGCCGTCGTATGGTCCCGAACCGTAGCGAGAGGCACAAATTAACGTTACATGAGCCTTTTACTGGGTGCATCAGCGCCCACAGCTGCTGCTGCTGAAGTGGGGGTGCACGGGCAGGGCGGATGCCAAAGGCAATCTCCCATGACTCCGGAAGACTGCAGCGGTAACGCATGAGGTCGTGAGGTCCAAACGCAGGGCTGAAGAGAAAGCCACCCCGTATTAAAACCGAAGTGATCAAGAAAAGTCAGGAATCGTCGACGCATGCGAGTCGACGGAACATAGACAGCGGATGACCGCCGGGAGGGAGGGTTGGCAGTTACCAAGCTATTGAAGGACGCACTGACGGTGGAGCAGGTCAGGGGCAGGTGAAGTCACGCCAGCGAATTTCAGGAAATATGGGGTGACGGCGGGTAGCCCTACATATGTGCAAATGACACGGGCATCATAAAAAAGCATGGAGCAGTGTGGGGCGTTGGCCGATCAAGACCGCACGACTGCTCGCACTGAAAACTCGACATAACACAGGGCGGCGGGAAACTCGGAACACGAGTGTTGTGCCAAACGAAGACGTAAACATGGGAGGGCACGTTATGGGGTGGTATGAAAAATGGTCCCTCGACCGCAGTCCTGAGTGTACCGCAAACTATGAGCTGAAGACAGCCTTCGGTAGTTTGGGGAAAGGAGGGGCAATACCCCGACGCCCATCGCGGCCGACCAACACCTAAAATTGAACCGAAGTTCAAGAGGAACAAGAGGGTCAGCGCGAGGAGAGAATACGACGGCACACACACGCAACTTACCCACTACTGCCAGCGACAGCAGTTGTCACTAAAGATGCAAAGACCTACGTCTGCAAGTTCATTTGTCTTTAAGGGCCTCAGTCCGTAGACGTTAATCTCTCATCAAGTTCACCTCACGTCAAGGTCAGTGAAGGCGAGCACAAGAAGAAGAGGAATCAGGATGGAGGAGAAGACGGCCCCACTCTGTGAGGTTTTCACATGCATGTCGATGCACACACGCGAGCGCACGCGCGCATGATCAAAGAGAGAGACACATGGGAAGGAGAGGGAGAGTGAGGATGGTTTGCACGTATGTATGAACACCACACACACACACACAACACACAACACACACAGACACAACACACACACCCACAGAGAGAGAGAGAGAGAGAGAGAGAGAGGGAGGAGAGAGAGAGAGTCTATGTCGGCTGTACGCACACATGCACACGGACAGACATACACAACACATACACTACACACACACCACACTCTCTCTCTCTCTCTCCCTCTCTCTCTATTAATACACAACACACACACACACTATCTCTCTCTCTCTCTCTCTCTCTCTCTCTCTCTCTCTCTCTCTCTCCATACACACACACATATAATTATGGCATGCGCAACTGCCTCATAGTGAACAGGAAGGGATGGGGGAAAAGGGTATGGTGCTGTGCGTTTTGTATGCTTCTCTCTCTCTCTCTCTCTCTCTCTCTCTTCTTCTCTCTCTCTCTCTCTCTCTCTCTCTCTCTTCTCTCTCTCCTCTCTCTCCTCAAACACACAAACACACACCACCCACACACACACACACACAAAACACGCACTATCACATGCATGCCCATGCACGTGCACGCACACACACCTACACAGACATACACACCTATAAGCGCACGCAAACACCCACACACATCACACACACAACACACGCACACACACACCACACACACACACACACACACCACACCACCTGCACCGCACGCAGTGACCAAAAGCCATAGTAAGCTTTCGCCACGCCTTTCTAACAACTATGCATTCCGTCCAAACAGCCACCACGTGTTTACTCTGGAAGCGACCATCTTGCATTCGAGATGGGATCAGACACCTGTAGCCTGGGGTCCAGCTATCATTGCCGTGTAAACGCAAAAGCAGAGACCCGGGTCGTGCCGTTGCTACAACTTGCCGTGGCTGGCCCTGAGCTTAATGTAAACGGGCCCTGTGTAATTCAAAGGGAGCGTTTTGAGGGGCCTACCAAACATTTTGAGCCAGCATTTATGTTTTTAACTGAAACTTGATCAAATAAAAATTTAAAAAAAAAAAAATTCCGTCACCATTATTTTCCTTGTTTGGGGGGATCTTCACTGATGAAATCACAAACAAGTCTTCAAACGCATCACTTTCCCTTTAGTTGACACATCATTTCAGGCCTTCGCACTCACCGTGGCCCCTATCTTTGCGCCAGCTTCAGGAGCACAAAACAATCCAATTCCTTTGGTTTAATCTGTCTACTTGGATTTACCATGCTTGTACCTTGATGGCCATAGAAAATGTAAATGAGAGAATCACCTTTCAGACACACTTAAAGATTGTGAAAACCAACCCAAGCGTGTGCCAGTCTATAAATACTCGACTCCTTAATGCAAAGCCTTGGCGCATTAATTTTGGGTGTGCAGTCCTGGGTCCACGTGTAGCAAACATGGCCCGAAAAGCTATATATTCTGTATACTCTCAAGCTGCACCTGGCTTTTGCCAGAAGATCAACCATTACCACAGCTATTCCTCGCACAGTGCAGCCCTTGTCTTACACTGTGCCAGCCTCGGTGACAGATCCGGTCAGAGGGAGATTAACGTCCTATTGGCCAGAGGCCCTTAAGGACAGGAATTACTCGCAGACTAAAGTCAGCCTACTTTGTGGCAGTTGTTGTCGTAGGCAATAATCTGTCTGGTTCCGTGTGGGGGGCCCGTCGTCTGTCGCTCTCTTAGCTCTGGCTCCTTGTAAACTTGGGTTCACGTTCAGGTGTTGGTCAGCTGACGATGGCGTCGGTGATACGGTTCTGTGATCCATGTTGGGTGGTTTACACCCTATTGGCCGGAGGTCCTTAGGGACAGCATGCACTTGCAGACTGAAGTCTGCAGATTTTGTAGCAGTTGTCACTGGCAACAATGGGTTGAGTTTCCGTATGGGGGGGTGGGGGGGGGGGGGGGGGGGGCCTTCTCTGGTCCTCTCTGGTTCTTGTAAAATTCTGGTCCTTGTATAGTTCACGTTTCGAGGGTTGGTCGTTCGGCCGACCGATGGGTATCGGTGTACTTTGCCTTTTTTTTTTTTCACCAACCAAAAGGCTGTCTTCAGCGCCACCAAGCAGCCTTCTTCGTGCTTGGGTGGCGATGGTCCTGTGCCGCGTGAGTCGCCTCAAAGAGAGAGCAGGACGAAAGTCGCTGGAGTCCCTTTTTATGGCCCACGCAGACTACGACCAAAAGAGCAATTTTTTCAGCCCCAACCCCTAGAGGGGTGCCCCCATGCCCGATCCTTTAAAAGCACGGTATCCCAGGCCACGGTAAGCGTAGTCAGGCAGCGCTCCATCGCCGATCGCCCCACATCTATAAGAGTCGTCTTCCGGCGACACAGGCTAGACCCGCCGTCAGCCACACGGCTGGAAGGTTTGCTGCGCCGCCTGACACTGACCTCTCACATCAGTGTCCCTCAAAGCAGAGCTTCCACCTCTCCCTTGGTGTAAACTACTATGCCCGCCTCACAGCGATTGAGACAGATCCAACGTCCGCTCCTTCCGTGTTACATTCTCATGACCCTTCTTTGTTTTGTTGTTGTTGTTGTTGTTGTTGTTGTTGTCTGCTAGACTTTTCATTCCCAAATCCTTGTGTTCACCAATGGCGTGTAAACACTTGTAGCCCACAAGGCAGGCATCATTCTGCCATCCTTGCAGAACTCTGGCATTGAACTATTTTACTGACCCCCAAATTCACAGATAAAATTGTTTTTTTTGCTTGTTCAGTTTCTTTCTTTTTTTTCCTTTTTTCCCCCCACCCCACTGAGCCAGGGCGGTTTTCATACAGTCAAACTGTGGTCTTACTGCTTGACCTTTGTGGTAACCCCAAACACTGACCAAACCTACAATTCATTCGTCTGTAGAGGACAGTAGGCCAACCACGATTTCATCAAACTGACGTCCCTCTTTTGAATTTCTTCTTTTCTTCTTCTTCTCTTCTTCTGCGTACGCAGGCTGATACCCCTGCGGACACTGCCTGTAGAGACAGGCACGTATTAATCCCATCTGCCCAACGAAGGGAGTGGAGTTTGTGTGTGCATGACCGTTTTTTATCCTGCCATTAAAGGCAGCCGTACTCCATCTTCGGGTAAGGTGCATGCCATGTGTAACGTGTCATCCATACCAACGGCCAAACTGGCCTTCTCTTCCGAAAGTTGGTGATGGGATTTGACGTGTGTGTGTAAGATGTTATGCGTGCGTTCACACACGGAACCTCGGTTTATGTGGTTCTCTTTCGAAGGACTGTATGGGAAATGCAGTCAGAACCAATGTTAACTTCGAGGGAAAAATCCCCCTGTACCGAGACGGCCCGGTGGAGATTCGAACCTACAATCCTTGGATTACGAGTCCGGCGCTCTACCAACTGGGCTATTCCGGCCCAGAACCTTTTTCTGAACAACTTGAATTACGTCAGCCTAAACACTGAGAGATCAAATAAGGGATCAGCTGTACAACGAGGACTATAGTTCTAGCGATCGCTAACTGGCCTAAAGTTTTTTTTTGTTTTTTTGTTGTTGTTGTTGTTGTTGTTGTTGTTTTTTTAACTATGTGCGTGAATAAAATTAGTCTGAAATTAGTTTCAAGGTGAGATATGACTGCAGGCAGAAATTGAAACAAACCGAAAAGAAAAATAGAGGACCTACTGTACTGCCGAATGAAAGATACAAAATAAATAGATAGATAAAATAAATAAATAAATAAATAAATAAGAATAAATGAATAAAAATAAAACAAAACAAAACACGACGCGTTTTGACCTCCTTAGTCTTCAGGCAATACTTAGAACTATGAAGGCAATGAAAACGAACTGGGCGCAAAACGTTGGGAGGTAAGTGATCATTCGTTCTTCTTCGTTTCAGTGAGTATCTTCAATGTTGTTTGTCTTGCCTGAAGAAGACCAAAGAGGTCGAAACGCGTCGTGATTTGTCTTGTAATGTGTTCTCTTTCGTTCGGCGGTAGGTTACAGTAAGTATTCTTTAAAGTTAGTCTTGCTACTCCCCGACTACGGTTACTTACGTATGTATCTGTTCTTTGAGTGTGTATACTGTGTGTATCCATTGTAATTTTAACCTTGACGTCTTAATGGAATGCCCTGTGCGTGCCTGCACCCTATGCTAACACAGCGCAGGCTTCCAAGGGTGGTGCAGGATTGCTCCCAGCTGGTTTGTTCGGCAGTTGAGGACAGTGGTTCTCTGGATCTCACCCCGCACCTTCGGGTGTATCTTGTTCTTTCTTAAATGGAAGATCAGACCCCAAACTACGATGACCCATGTTGCATGACAGACTATGTGTGTTGGGGGTATGCATGCGCGCAAGTGTGTGTGTGTGTGTGTGTGTGTGTGTGTGTGTGTGTGTGTGTGTGTGTGTGTGTGTGTGTGTGTGTGTGTGTGTGTGTGTGTGCGTGCGTGCGTTGCGTGCGTGCGTCAACCATTCATCTCTTCCCCTCACCACCATCCATCCTGGCCCCATCCACGTTCATCGTAAGGATCCTCCTTCCCACTATTCCCAGCAGTATATTTGTTTATTCATTCACTCATATTACTTATTCATAATATATCATTTGTGTTTATCACCTTCAATTGCTTAATACATTTCATTCTATTCATCCATCCTTGTTTGTTCAGTGTGTTCTGTGTTGTCATTTCTACTGGGCGATTGTGTGTCGTAAACAGTATTCGTTCGGAGTTATGGGCGTGTATTTATTTCATTATGGGAGCAGAAGTAACCTATTCGTTTATTCCTTACTGATTACTGTTCCCTGCCTAGTTTAAGTTTTTAAAGAAAGAAAGAAGAAAAAAAAAACAGAAAGAAAAATAATATCAGCTTGTCAGAGCATTGGTTTTTGTTTGCATGTTTCTTTTTCTTCTACTTTTTAAATCGTTTAGTGTGTGTGTGTGTGTGTGTGTGTGTGGTTGTGTGTGTGTGTGTGTGTGTGTGTGTGTGTGTGTGTGTGGTGTGTGTGGGTGTTGTGTGTGTGAATGAGACGGGAGGTGTCTTGAGTGCATGCAAATTAAAGGTTGCAACTGGCCTATATTAAACAAACAAACAAACAAACAAAAAAAAAAGCCTGAGGTAAGACAGGTAAGACATGGTGAAGAAAATGAAAAGAGAGAAAGAATGGTGAAGAGTGATACTATTTAAAAAACACACACACACACACACACACACACACACACACACACATACACACACACACACAGAGTATAATAATGTTGTTAATTTTTTTTTTTTTTTTCTTTTTTTTTTTTTTTTTTTGGGGGTGGGGGGGGGGGGGGGGGGGGGGGGGGGGGGTACTTTCCACCTCCCTCATCCCACACTTCGGGCATAGTCTTTTCTTTTTTTTTTTTCATTTTAAGGGTTCCTTTGTTTTGTTTTTGTTTTTGTTTGGTTTGTTTTGTTTTAAGTCTACGACAAGTCACGAAGATCAAACACTGGGAAAAGAAACTGTTACAGGTCTGTAAGGACCAGGGATTTTATTTGCAGTCATGGACTGTTACAGGTCTGTAAGGACCAGGGGATTTTATTTGCAGTCATGGACTGTTACAGGTCTGTAAGGACCAGGGGATTTTATTTGCAGTTATGGACTGTTACAGGTCTGTAAGGACCAGGGATTTTATTTGTAGTCATGGACTGTTTACAGGTCTGTAAGGACCAGGGGATTTTATTTGTAGTCATGGACTGTTACAGGTCCGTAAGGACCAGGGAATTTTATTTGTAGTCATGGACCGTTACAGGTCTGTAAGGACACACGAGAGTTTATTTTGTATTTTGTAGTCATGGACCGTTACAGGTCTGTAAGGTCTTGTACCACGAGAGGATTTATTTGTAGTCATGGACTGTTACAGGTCTGTAAGGACCAGGGGATTTTATTTGTAGTCATGGACTGTGACAGGTCTGTAAGGACCAGGGGATTTTATTTGTAGTCATGGACTGTGAGAGGTCTGTAGGACCAGGGATTTTATTGGTAGTCATGGACTGTTACAGGTCTGTAAGGACCAGATGGTCTTCAGTTGTATGGTAGTCATGGCTGTTTTGTGCGTACTGTGGAAGTGAACTCTGTGTACGGTGGACTGAACTCTGAGAGAACAGGTCTTGTTTTGAGTTCGTGAGGACTTGCTGATGTATTGATTTTGAAATATGTCTGTACACTTTTGTGAATACAAGAGAGAGAGAGAGAGAGAGAGAGAGAGAGAGAGAGAGAGAGAGAGAGAGAGAGAGAGAGTGTTTAAGAAAAGTCTTGTTTTTTGAGTTAGTGGGACGTGTTGGATGCATTGAATTTGAAAATATGTCTGTACACTTTTGTGGGAAACAAGAGAGAGAGAGAGAGAGAGAGAGAGAGAGAGAGAGGAGAGAGAGAGAGAGAGAGAGAGAGAGAGAGAGTGTCTGTGTGTGTGTGTGTGTGTGTGTGTGTGTTTGTGTGTGTGTGTGTGTGTGTGTTTAAGAGGAAAAAAAAGGTCAAAAACCTTGTCTGACTCCTGTACGTTCGTTGCCAAAAGTGAGGTGACCGCAGATGGAAATCGAAACACATTTTGAAAAAAAAAATGTTTGAAACAACTCCGCCAATTAAGATGAACAAACGAATTACAAGACAAAACATATTCTCACAATACGTTACCTACGCAGTACCTCTAGAGGCCCAAACCCGCTATGCCTCCACGCCGTTCCTCCTCCCCCACCTACCTCCCCCACCCCCTCCCTCCTCGCCCCCTACCAACACCCTGACACTCCCCCCTCGTGCGCATTGTGCGCAACCAACCTGGCTGAAACACAAATCCACTGTATGTGAGGTCGGCCGGTGTTTTGTGCGTCACCGGTTTCATTGGCTGGACATGGGATTTGCCGGTAATAAGGTCTGACTGTTCCCTGCGTGCCATGTTCGGTGATACGACCTACATTATGATCAGTGGTGTGGAACGTCTGTTTCCTCTCAATCTGTGCACGCACGATCGCTCGGTGTATTCAGTACTCAGTGATGCGTCGTGTCCATGATCGGGAAGTAGTGTGGAACGTTTATCTCGATCCGTGCGTGCTTGACTGCCCACGGCATCTGGGTTACTTGGTGATACAACCTTCTTCACGATACACGATACACGATATTTTGTTTGTTCTCAAAGAATACAAGGAAAATTTGTTTGTGGTGCCATCATCACAATTCACATATTACAACAAATTATAAACATATATATCATTTGAAAACATTCCACTCTCTCCACTGTGCTTGGTCATTCCTTGTCATTTCATTTTATCCATTTTGTATCAGTCTGTACATATAAGTAGGAACAATTTTTAGATAAAAGTACTCCATGTACAGCTGTTTAACCTCATCCACCATCCTGAAAAAAAAAAAAGCTTTACACAAAAACAGTAAAACATCAGACATGTGGCACCACAGGTGTCATTGATTTTCATGATCAGAAGTTGTATTCAACTTTCATTTCACCTCAACGTATGCACGAAGTGTTTCTGTGTGTACCATATCCCCCCCCCCCCCCCCCCCCCCCCCCCCCCCCCCCAAGGGCTCAGACCCCCACCAGAAATTAAGGGCCAGAAATGGTGGCAGTTTGGGGGGCAGGGGAAATAAACTTAGGTCAGTGTCCACGGTTACACTTTAGGCTCAAAATGCTGTGCATTTCCTGTTGCACTCAAAGCTGCACCTGTCAGAAGATCAATCATTACTAAAACTTATTCATCGTGCAGCCCATCCCTTGACCCATCCTGTGCCTGACCTGGAGACAGATCCTATGTCCGCTCTTCTTGTACTCCCCAGTTCTTATAGAACAGGGAGCACTTTACAATGGGAACGAAGAAATACTGGTCTCTGTGTGTCTGTCTGTCTGTCTGTCTGTGTGTCCGTCTGTGGTCAAAATGTGTTCCACTTACCCCAGACAAAACTTCTGGGCCGATCTTTCTGAACATTTGTAGGTATGTTCATTATGGGTCACGGATGATGACCGATGTTTTATTTTACCAGAATAGCCGTTACTAACGGCTATGAATGATAATTAAAAAAAAAAAAAAAAATCCAAGTCCGATAAGGAAAAATAACCACCGCATTGTCGAGGGTTTTTTTTTTTCCACTAACTGGAAATTGTCTCCCCTCTTGGCACTGTGCTGGGAGTACGTTTACATGCTTTGCATATTGTTTTATTACAGCACGATCCCCATGTCCCTTCTTTGTTTCTGTCGTCTACTAGACTTTTCATTCTCAAATCCTGGAGTTCTACCAGTGGAGTAGAAACACAAGAATTTTACAAGTCATGCATAATTCTGCTATCCTTGCTGACATGTGGTTTTGAACTAGTCTACTGACCCAAAATTTGAAGGATAACATCGTCTTTTTTCACGTTCAAACCTTTCTTTTTATTTCACAGTCAGGGCGGTTTTCATCTCGTCAAACTGCATTCCAGAACAGATCGTACAGCTGACGTAGGCTTTCACTGTGCTGTAGTGTTGTAGTAGTATTGTCAGACTGTGTCATGTCAATAGATAGTGACGGTGAGAATAGAACAGATCGTACAGCTGACACAGACTTCATTGTGCTATTGTTAGTCTGTGTAATGTCTGTACATACTGTCAGAACAGAACAGATCGTACAGATGAGGTAAACAGACTTCACTGCGTTCAGATCAGTCTGTGTCATGTCTATAGATACTGACAATCAGTGCAGAATGGATCCTGCAGTTGAGCAAAGGACAGCGCACAGTTCAAACCGTTAATCATTAGGTAGACCTTACCACCCGACCCCACACAGTCTGTTAAGGAGCTGTCAAAACTCACACTAGAAAAAGAAAACTCACAACAGGCAGCCAAGTCCTTGTACACTCCCAGATTAAGCGAACGAACGACAAAGTTACTGAAAAAAAAGTGAAAAATTCAAATACACTACAGAAAACAACATGGACTCCGCCTTGGCTCAAGACTGTGTCAGGCCAATTGACAATGGCTAGAACACCAAGGCTACATCAAAATGTTATGCTCTGCATAGTTATGCGGGGATTGTCTTCAGTTGTGACAAGCTCCTAGCATAACACTATCAGTCTCCAAAATCCCCTGAAGTTGGAGTGTGGCTGCCCACATGGTGGGGGTAATCAAAAACGGTCACACACGTAATGTTCTCATCCCTAGATGATGTATTTGTAGCATAGTGTTCAAGCACTTCAGCTGTTCGGATGATGAGTCTCCACTGGAGTCTTTAAGCCATGGTACGAGACGGCAACAGCAGCAACAACAACTGGATGGACAAATGGGCAGTGCAGAAGGACAGTTTAAGTAAATTCTGGACAGTGTGAACAAGGTTGGACCAGCGCTTTGGGCTCATGCGTAGATCAGACATCTGCTAAGTCGTAGCCACGAGACCCTCTTCTTAAAATGCTCTCATCCTAGTCATTGATTCATCTATCCATCAGTTTTAAATCATGCGCAGTATGTGTCTCGAAACTTAGCGGATGTGATGCAGCGTACAGGACACTTGTCTGTATGTAGTGACACCTTGCTGAAACTGAAAATGAAACTGGACAGTGTGAATAGGTTTCACAACCTAATTTACACACACTCACACACACACACACACACACAATTGACATGTCATACAATTGCTGTAAAACAAAACAGTTTACAAAAGTTTTCAGGTGAATAAACCCACACACACAGACACAAAAAGAAACCATAGACGACGGTAAAAAAAAAAAAAAAGGAAGAATTAAAAGAGGGCGACAGAAGAAGAGAACGTTACTGACACAACTGTCAGAATGCGGGGCAGCTGTTTGTACTGGAAAGAGTCCCAAGTATTCCCGCGAACTTCACTGTGCCAGATCTTTCCACGCTATGTCCATAGATACTGAACTGTGGTTACAGAATAGATCCTACAGCTGAGGATAGGGGAGTTCACTGTGTGTCATGTTATATCTGTAGATACTGACTGTGGTAACAGAATAGATCCTACAGCAGAGGGCAGAGGAATTTATTGTGCCATGTTGTGTCCATGGATACTGACTGTGGCTACAGATTCGATCTACAGCTGAGGATAGAGGAGTTCACTCCGTCATGTTATGTCCATGGATACTGACTGTGGTAACAGAATAGATCCCACAGGCAGGGAAAGAAGAGTGGAGTCTCTGCATGGTCATCCCCGTCATGTCAACAGATTCCAGTTGTGAGAACCAGAACATAATCATTTCACTGTTTGGGAAATCGCTTCACTGTGTGTACTATCGCTGCAGGACGACATGTGCGTCCGTTCCATACTGGTACAGCAAACACTCACCGAGGACAGTCACACCTGCTACTGTCCTGTATCAATGGTCAGGGGGCGTAGTCCATGAAAAGTCCATTCACTTCTTGTCCTTTGTCAGTGGGTCAGGAGAAATCCACAGCCCTGGACTGTAATGGTGCGCGTTATTCTCACCATGACCATTCTCCCCCCTGACTGGAAATTTCCTCCACATTAAGATCAGTCGTACGAAGCTTTTACTCCAGAGTGAAACTTTTCTTGCGAGATTTTTTTTTTACCCCCAAGGTCACGACTGGTCCGGACTGTAATGGGCCTGCCGTTTTACCCAGACTGAAACTTCCACATTAAGGTCGTTTTTTTTTACCACCACACACACACACTTTTACGTCGGCCGGCACACAGAATCTTTTACGTCAGGGCTGCCTTTCTCTTTCTCCGGTCCGTCTCTCTAAGAGCTCAGCACCTATGGGTCGTCCGTTGTGTGGTCTCTTGATCACTGGCGGGGGGTGGTCAGTTCTGGTGGCTGCACCTGACAAGGTCTTAAGCAAACAGGGTCTCTGATAGCCGTGACCTGCCGTGGGACAGGAGATTAGTGTCCCTCTAATCCCCACACCCACCACGCTTCATCGGCCCTGAGTGTACGTACGGGTGGCCTGTTACTACCCACACCCAACAGCTGGCCCAGATGGGCTGGCGACCAGGTGGACACCCAGAGTGCAGGTCCTTGCCTGTGACGTAACCACGGTGGCGGGGATTTGTGGCGGTGGATGGGTGGGTGGGTGGTAACTGACCTCTTTTCCCCTGACTTTGAATCGTGGGAAGAGGTGGGAGTGAGGTGGGGGAAGGCAGGTTTTCATGCCCCTCTCCTTTTCCCCAGTCCTCTCAGGAAGACGGAGGGGAGGAGGGGAGGCAGGGGAACAGCTGCTATTCTGCATTTGATGACGGGGAGTGGGACAGGCATAGCCCGCCCCCCCCCCCCCCCCCCCCCCCCCCCCCCCGCCCCCCGCTTTCCAGGTGAAAGGACAGGGTTGCGCGCGCGCGCGCGTGTGTGTGTGTGATTACAACTGCCTCCCCCCTCCCACCCTGACTTTAATGAAGGGAGAGCAGGTCCATCAGCCATGTTTTTGCTTACCTCTGTGGTTGCACACCAAAAATTGATTCGTCAAGGCCTTGCTTAAGGGATTAATTATTTATAGCCAGGCACGATCAGATTGTTTTTGAGAATGTTGTATTGTCTCTGAAAGTTGATGTACCTTCTTTTTTCTTTCATATGGTAATCAAGGTACAAGCCAGGTGTCTCTTTTTCCTCGAGATCATCACCTTCCTTCCACATCAACCCACCGATGTCCCACCTCAACACATCAGTGTCTCTTTCTCCTTTAGTTCATCACCTACCTCCCACATCAACCCACCACAACGCCTCTTTCACTGTTGGATCTTGCTGGCATGGAGACCTTCAAGACCATTAAGAGTCATCAGGTGCCAATTTGCGAATCACAGCTGGACGCTCACGGGGAAGACCTCCCAGCTGTGTACAGCCCACAGTGTATTCAAGCTGACTCTCACAGCTGAGGTCAACATGCATGCCAAAGTAAAGACATGAGACCTGAGCCGGTGGACAAAGCCTGAAATAATTCCAGAGAGTGCTAGAGATGACATCAACCCCCCCCCCCCCCCCCCCCCCCCCCCCCCCCCCCCCCTCCAGGGCCAGTGGCTGTGTGAGGGTTTTGGGGTTATGTCCTCTGACAGGGCCAACGGTTATTATGTCCCTTGACAGGGCCAATGGCCGTGAAGGCTTAGGGGTTATGCCCCCTGACAGGGCCAATAGCTGTGGGGGCTTTGGGGTTAAGTCCCCTGAAGCTGTTTTATGCTGTTGTTTTGTTTTCGGAAATTTTACACTCTTGTTAGGCTGGCGGTATGCTCAGGCCATTGTGCATCCCAACAATTCTTGATGGCTGACTTGTTGCCAATGTTCCTGCCATCTCTCTCTGTCTTTGTCTTTGAAACATTTTGAGACAACACATTTTTTTAACCACTTGTATTTGGAGGCGCCAGCAGAAGCTTTGACAAACCCAAACTTGGGTGAAATCATTAACTGTGATAACTTGAAACCTGATGCTCTCAATTTTATTGATTTTTTTTTTTTCTGTCTCATGAGATCTGATTGGTGAGAATGGGGATGATGAAGATGATGCTATGAGGCAACAGTACTGAAACAAGAAGCATGCACAGATATGGTGCTGCCTGTGAGTGTCTTCAGCTACACAATGGTTTTGCTCTCAGTATAATAACCTGCCACAGAACTAGTTACCACAGAATGCTGGCATCTTCGCCAAGCACACAAATAAACATTACAATGTTTCACCCCACCTGCACGTTTGTGATCAGTTGAGATTGCACAGAACAACTTGGTAAAGTAGCAATGTAAGGTATCAGATGCCTTGGTTACTGCTGTGGAATTGCAGGTACCCTGGTCTTAGGTTCAATCCCGGAGGGAGAGCTCACTCACGCTGGCTCAGAGACTAAGCAGTTATTGTTGTCAGTAGGGGTCTCAGTGGGTGGTCACCTGTGTAGGATGGATCAGAACAGGCACTGCTGAACACCACTGAGTGACTCAACAGCAGTGCAGTGTCTTCTTCGGTGGGTTGCCTCTTGACAACTTGACACCGACTGCTCCATGTGGATTGCCAGCGCCAGGGCTGCGGCGTGCCGAGCGGGGCTGTGGACAGGAGGTTGGTATGAACGGCGTGGGTGAAATGCCACTGAAGTAGCACAGGTGACCGCCAAAAGAAAACAAAAAACGAATTAATAAAAGGCGATATTGGAAGCCAGCTGTTAACTATTCTGTTATTTTCTACTGATTCAGCACCACAGTTACTGGGGGCGACAGACCAAAAGGAAACCTGCTCACGCTGCAACTTCCACCAACTCCAAAACACAACATCCATGAACAGAAGTTTTTATTGGTTTATTGTGAACAATTATTGTGCGTTCATCTCTTCTATGTCACATGCACCAGGCGCACTGCCTGTGAGAAAGATGTAAGTGTTTCAAGGAATATTCCATTATAGGTCATTACTTTTTTTTTTTTTTTTTTTTTTTTTCTTTCTTTCTTTCTTTTCATTTTCTTTTTTTTTTTTTAGTAAATTGTCCATATCAATGTCCTAACTTTTGCAAAATGGCTATCCTGTGCTTTACAGTTTGCTTGAGGTGCTTTGACGTTACAGCGAAGAACTGGACTGTCAACTGCGAATTTGTACCGATTAATTTCCCTCACTCTACACAGAAAAGAAGAGGGCTGGCATCTTTGCAAGACTATGTTGCATTACAGTATTGTGTTACACACTTGAACTCGCTTGTTGTATCATTCCGTGTCACACAATTGTACTGTCTCTTGTATCATTGTATCACACCATGATACATTTTGGTTTCATAACATGCTGTCTCACAGCTGTTCATATAACATAAACTGAAGCTTTTGTGGTTTACCTCTCCCACAACAAGCCATCTTTATTTGGTTTTTGCCTGCGTCCATGTCAGTTACTCAACATGTGTACCGTGTTCTACTACACGCTTCACACCGACTAGGTACTGACGACTCCATCCATCCCTTTGGTAGCACCTAAAGACAATACAGTCTTTCTCTGTTACAATGTGTCATTTACTCCAACACCATCCTCCATACTGATGGAATGTTCCACTGATGCTGGCACGCACCCTCACTCACAGCCCCCAAAAGTCTATTACAACAAAACTCTTACAGTTGACTCAATAATACACTTCAAACATAGCACACACACACACACACACACACACACACACACACACACACACACAGGCACATACCCTCACTCACAGCCCAGAAAGTCTTTTACAACAAAACACTTTTGTAGCCGACATCAATAACACACTTTGAACATAACACACACACACACCACTTGGCACATTCTGTCCTAATCCAGCCCGGAGATGCAGACCCCACCAAGGCATCAATAATCCTTTGCACTGAGCTGACCTCCGACCTCAGTCTCTGGAATCGGAGTGTCTGTGATGTCTGTGCTTCTTCTTCTTCTTCTTGGAACTCTTTCTGGACTTCTCATGTCTGCCTGCTCTCTTCCCCCTGTCGGAGGAGGCGCTGCCACTGTCAGAGTCAGAGTCTGAAAAATCCGAGTCGTCGTCACTGTCACCATGTCTTCTCTTGCTCTCTTTTTCCGCTCTTTGTGGGACTTTTTTTCCTCCGGTGTGGCGATCTTGACCGCTCACGTCTGCAACAGAAATGGGTGATATATTGTAAGGTATGCAAAAGAAAACCACACAACTCAAAAGTAATATTATCACTAGTTCTCATATATTGTGTGTGTTTTACAACGTAAGCTTACCTAAATGTTAATCAGTGGTATGGTATCTCAGCTGTTTTCCATGTACGTTTGTCATGCAAGTTTGTGTCCTACAGATGTGTGTCACTTATGAGTTGAAGTCCCTGTGGTCTGTCTTCTTTTGGCACATCTGTAATTTCTCTCAACTTATCTGATTAACTCTCTTGTCAATCGGCGCGCCCGCTAGCACCCAACCGGAAATCACACAGCCAAAACGCTGAGTGCCTGCCAGCGCCCGGTAAAACACGTGGCAACAATGGGCGCCACCATGTTTCTCGTAGAAAAGAAAGTCTCACGAGAACATGATTTCCTCTTCCTTTAGCCATTTTCTACCGTCTGCAAAAAAAACGCGAGTCGATGCGTGCCGTGGTTCTCGAGTTACGAATTTTTAAAGTTTTGAAGTCGAAATGCGGTTTTTCACCATGGCTTACCTTGATTTCTGCCATTCTATAATGAGATTTAGTGATGGAGATACTGTGATTTGTAGAATTTATGGCATAAGACTTGTGAAAGTGCTGGGTGATGAAGCTTAGAGTGACCTAGATTTCGAATGGGATGAGGTTCAAGGTATGATGAGCAACGATTCGGAAGAAAGTTCTGAAAGAAGATTTTTTCCCCCCCCCCGAGTAAATGGCTCATGTGACATTCTTCAAACTTACGATATAGCAACATATATATTCGTAGGAATTTTAAAAAATTATTTTCATTTCATTCTTTCCTTTCCTCTCTTTTAAATTATTTTTTTAATTGAGTAACCATGTTCGAATTACGGAGTTACCTATCTTGCCGATGGTTTTCGGTGTTACTAAGCTCGGATAAGTGCATACTGAAGAGGGTTAAAATCTGACATTGAAAAAAAAAAAAGAGAGAAAAACAGGACGATGTGGGACAGAAATGGGCGATGCGGGACAGAAATGGGTGATGTGGGACAGAAATGGCAATGTGGGACACAAATGGGCAATATGGGACACAATGGGCTATGTGGGACAAAAATGGCAATATGGGACACAAATGGGTAATATGGGACAGACACTGTTGATATGGAACACAAATGGGTAATATGGGACAGAAATGGGTGATGTGGGACACAAATGGGTACTATGGGACAGAAATGGGTGATGTGGGACACAAATGGGTAATATGGGACAGAAATGGGTGATGTGGGACACAAATGGGTACTACGGGACAGAAATGGGTGATGTGGGACACAAATGGGTACTACGGGACAGAAATGGGTGATGTGGGACACAAATGGGCGATATGGGACACACACTGGTGACTGATATCTGCACCAGAAATGGGTGATGTGAGATTGCTTCCCTTATCATGGCCTTTCTCCTCTCCATATTTATACGGTGAAATACTGACTGGGGCAAGCAAAATCTGAGCTGTTGTCAGATACTTGAGAATTATCTTTTTAGTTACCGCTCCACCAGTTGAAGGCGAACCTAAATTCTGTTCCCATATGGGTCGAGTGGAAGGCTTGAGCATCAAGATGCTGCGTTTGGAGGCATCAATTAAAGCATTAGTGAAAAAAGAAGAGCCACAAAAGACGCTCTGAAGGCCTCACTGAAGTGCTGTAGCATCACCCCTGCCCCCTAGTAAGAAGCTTCTCAAGATCGCTTAACCTGGCGTGCCATGATCAATCTAGAGTGAAAGACTTTGAAACGAGGCGAGCGAAAGCGCAGGAGCAAAAACTTCAGCTTCAGAAAAACACAGCCAGCACCACACTTTTCATTGCCTCAATGTGTATTGCAAATTTGTTGACTTATTGCCTCACAATCCATTCAATGAAATTTACACATTTGTTGGCTTACTGCTTCACAATCCATTCAATGAATATTACCCATCTGTCGGCTCATTGCCTAACAATTTGTTCAATGGCTATTACACATGTTGGTTTACTGCTTCACAATCAATTCAATGAATATTACACATTTGTTGGCTTATTACCTCACAATCAGTTCAATGAATATTACACATTTGTTGGCTTATTGCCTCACAATTCGCACAATGAACATTACACATTAAATTTTGTTGGCTTACTGTCTCACAATTCCCACAATGAACATTACACATTAGTTGGCTTACTGCCTCACAATCAGTTCGATTAATATTACACATTACTTGGCTAACAGCCTCACCATCAGCTCAATGAATATTGTACATCAGATGGTTTACTGCCTGACCATCAGCTCAATGAACACTATTAGATGGCTTACTCAGTTACTGCCTCATAATCAGCTCAATGAACATTTTACATTTGCTGGCTTACTGCCTCACCATCAGCTCAATGAACACTATACATTAGATGGCTTACTGCCACATAATCAGTTTAGTAAACATTACATGTTACAACCTATAAGCCTTGCAAAGAACAGTACCATTTAGATTAATTGCTTCACAACAATTTGGATGAATACGACCAGAAAAGTTAACACACCTTCTCTCTTTTGTTTTGGCTTTCTTTTTCTTCTTTTTCTTGTCGTCATCTCCAGTTTTCTTGTTGGCAGCTTCCTCTGTAAAACATACCATTCATAGAAAACAGAAAAGTCATTACCAACACACAAAACAGTTCTGACTAAACCAGGCATAAAACAGGTAAACAGAAATGAACAGTTCTCATCTTTTAAAAACAAACAAACCCAACCCTCTTTCATGGTACTTCCTTCCTTCCCTCTCCTCCCCTTCCCTGTTGTTAATCTTCAGTGTCCCTCCATTGGAGTTACATCCATACCACTCATTCCTGCTCCCCTTATATAATCACACTCAGAACTGTTCTACAGCAGTATCAACTGTAGTCATTCACTGAGATCAATATCAAGCTGTCTTGAGGAAACTCCCCTGAGAAGACGCTGCACTGCTTCTGACTGACATTGTGAGGTGTTCAGTAATGCCTGTCCCAATAAATATCTATACAGGATACCACTGGTCAATCCTTTCACTGACGACTATATTCGCTAAGTCACATCACCTGCATAAGCGTCCCTCCGGAAAGCACCACTACATGATATGTGACATGCCCATGGAGTCGTGGTCTCCCACCTGGGAAGTCGTGGGTTTCGATTCCCATCAGAGCCATGTGGGATTTTTCAACCTCGATCGGCCCCCACCCGGAGCGGAGTTTGCAACTAGCTCAGTTGGGAAGACTGGGACCACACAGTTGAGTTTCATCCACTAAAACAGATGCCTCTCTGAGAGTGTTGCTCAAATTTCCTGACCAATACTGCCAGTGTCTGCATGTCTCGGGCCTGGCTGATGCCAGGATATATTATGAGAGTACACCCTGTCATGCGGTCTCAGGCTGGAATGGAAACAGGGTTCATACCAATTAGTCAAAACAAAATTCCATACTTTTTCCATACCTTTCCAAGACCTCAGCAATATTTTTCCATGACCAAAATCCAGGACTAAACCCACCCCCATCTCACCTCCCGCTCACCCCTCAACCTTCATATTATATATGCGCGCTTCACACACACACACACACACACACACACACACACACACACACACACACATATATATATATACACACACACACACACACACATACACTCAAAAATGATACACACACAAATGCAAGTGAACACAACAGAATGAACAATTCACTTACCAATCACACATCATCATCACAGTTCCTTTACCATTAAATGTAATTTAAAATTTACACAATTCTACTCACACCTGAAAATGTATCTTGATCCCAGTTGTACTTTTTGATTTCTTCCACTTTCTTATTTATCAGACTTAAGCAGGTCTTTCACACAAATTTCCAGTTTCCTCTTCTTTGTTCACACTGCCAGCACTTGAATCATAGTATCATTTAACAGTCACAGTTCCTTTACCATGCAAAGAGTAGCCATTTAGATGTAATGTAAAACTGACACAATCCCACTCACACCTGAAAATGTATCCTATCCCAGTTCTACTTTTTGATTTCTTCAACTTTCTCATTTATCTGGGCCTCAAGAACAGAAACTTCAGCTGTCTTGTCCTTAGCAGATCTACGGAGAGCATTTGACTTTGCTATGAAGGTGAAGTTTTGTGTTCTTTCTGCTTTCTCAGCGAACTCATCAGCAGACTTAAGCAGGTCTTTGATACAAATTTGGCTCGAAATTTATTGCCGTCCGATGCTTTTTTTTGATCCAGTTTCTGGTACTGGCTATTGGTCAACCACGCTTGGCTGAATACACACTTTCCCCATTTTTTTAATTCTTGCCGTGCAGGCGCAAACGATTTAGAAAAAAAATCATAGAACGGAAGTTGGGGCTGGAAAATTGCGCACATGCGCACTCGACACAAGGGAGACTACTCGGACGGCAAATAAATAATAATCTGCAGTTCGGACGCGCGAGTGTTGACGGGGTGGCAAATCGACATCGACCTTTTCCGAAATTTGATGTAAATAATTTTGTTTCAGTTCAGATGACTTGAACGTTCATGACGGAGCTCTGGAAATTTCATGACTTTTCCAAACCCTGCTGGGTAAAAGCAAATTTTCCAAGACTTTTCCAGCCCTGGAAAAGCCTTTCCCATTTTCCCAAGACTTTTCCAGACTTCCAGGACTCGGTACGAACCCTGTGGAAAGCCGTAGCATCATGTTCATTTTCCTCATTCTCATCGATAAGCGTGAAAAAAATAAAGTCTGATATTCTGTGACCCTTCACACCCTACTCTGTATGGGCTGTTGGCCACTCTTTATCAGCTGTGCGAGGGACACAACTACTCATGTTTTTTTTTTTTTTTTTCACACATTACCAGTGGGCAAAGTGTTACTTGGAGGGAACGGAGGAGAATGGTCAGTGCAGCAAGATTCAAGTTAAAGACAGCGGTTTAAGGAATTTTCCTGTATGAGCAGTACAACAGCCCTGTTGTGAAAAGTTTTATTTCCTTTTATGGAATTCCTATTCTCTCAGTCCCCTTCTGTGGATTCTTTCTGACATGCAGAATGAAATGACCTATTCTCTCAGTCCCTTCAGTGGGATTCTTTCTGACATGCGAAATGAAATGACTTATTCACTCAGTCCCTTCAGTGGATTCTTTCTGACACGCGGAATGAAATGACCTATTCTCTCAGTCCCTTCAGTGGATTCTTTCTGACACTCGGAATGAAATGACCTATTCTCTCAGTCTATAGGGAATGTAGGGAAGTCTGTAACCAAAGAACCTACAGAGACCTCTATGTTCTCCATGTTCTGTCTGACTCCACTGGGAGGACAGTGAAGAGGGGGAGGGAGGACACACACACACACACACAGAAAGCTGCCAAGGCCTCAAATTTATGCATTAAGTTTCATTAAGTACAGCACTCCAATTGCAACATCCCATGTCCGACTCAACAGCACTTTCAGCTGCATTTCGCTTTGCACACAATATGATAACCGACTAAGATAGTAAGAAGATGGAAATCCCGTTTTGATTCGATCCACGAAAATCATAATAGTTGGCAATGGAACCAGTCGATACATCAGAAAGTCATGATCGCTCGTTGCAATCTGTTTTCTTCCTTTGCCTTCAGAATTTGGGACATTTTTTTTTTTTTGACAAAAAAAAAAAACAAACAAAAAAAAAAAACCCAATGACGATTGAAAGATCTATCTTGTCTAGGCTCTGTTTAAACTTTCTCCAAGTTTGTGAAGAGTTTTTTTTTTTTTTTCTTTTTGTCCTTTCAAACGTTTGGTATGGCATTTCATCACAAAGCGTTTCACTGTTAGCAAAATCATAGCAAGCAGCACCACAAACATAGCCCTTGGCATCTCTGCACACACACACACACACACTCACACACACACACACACACACACACACACACACACACACACACACACAGAGTCTGTGACTCCAGAAGGGAAAGGGTTCTAACTGACAGAAGTACCTTGATTCAGCTTGGTCAGGGGTGATACAAATTCTTCCTCCGACTCGGAACTGGTGCTGCTGATGTCCAAGACCACATCCTTGTTGGGGTCGGCCTTGATGAAGTTCCGGCACTGGTAGGTCAGGTGACCCGCTGAAAACACCCGTCACCACATTTTGTTAACATCAATCGTCATACACTCTTCATACTATCTACAAACCTCTTTACACACTGTTGGCATCCATCGTCACATACTGTTAGTGTTAACATCCACCATCACATACTGTTAACATCCACCGTCACACACTGTTAACGTCCACCGTCATACTACACTGTTAACATCCACCATCACATTCACTTTAACATCCACCGTCACACACTGTTAACATCCACCATCACACACACTGTTAACATCCACCATCACACACTGTTAACATCCACTGTCACACACTACAACACACTACAAATATCCACCGCCACATACTGTTAACATCCATCATCACATACTGTAGTGTTAACATCCACTGTCATACACTGTTAACATCCAGCATTGCACACTGCTAACATCCATCACCACGCATGGTTAACATCTATCGTTGCGCACCGTTAACATACTGTTAACATCCATTGTCACATACTGTTAACATCCATGGTCACACACACTGTTCATCCATGGTCACACACTGTTAACATCCATGGTCACATACGTGCTGTCAATATCTCAAAGCACTTACACTGCCATGGACTACATACTAACACCTGTGCACTCTGTCAATACCTCAAAGCACCTTACACTGCCGGTGGACTACATACTAACATCCTGTGCACTCTGTCAACACCTAAAAGCACCTTACACTGTGATTGAACTACACACATACCACATCTACACTCTCTCAACACATGCAGGCTTGCACATCCCCTGCCCCATTCAACCATTTCTGTCCCCCTCCTGTTCCACCTGCTCCCCCAACCCCCTCCTCCACTGATCACGCACAAAACTTCTCTTTGTCGTGAGAAGAGAGCCGAGTCAGTTTAAAAAAAAAAAAAAAAAAAGAAAGAAAAATCCAAGGAATGATTAAAACAAACAGACAAACAAAGGAACAGGCTAAGAATATGGAGTCAATGAATGATATGAAACGATGTGAAGAATGCTCAGAAATTCAATGAATGATACTCGTGTGAGAAATTCAATGAAATCCAGTGGAACGGAACATGTGAACAATGCAGTCAGTTCAAAAGTCTAGTGAATGATATGGGAACATGGAACACATGAAAAATGTTGAGTCAGTTCAGAAATCCAGTCAGCGATAGAGAATAAGTGAAGAATTCCACTTCACGATCTGGTCACCTGCCACCAGTAGGCCTGCTGACCCCTCCCCCTCCCCCCCTACCATCAAGATGAACTCTTAAAGCCAACAGGCACAACCTGACACAAACAGTAAACACGATCAAACATTCTATTTAACTCTTTACTTTACCTGAAAAATAAACCCAAACCAAATTTGGCCAAACAAGAAAACAACACCAACAGAAATTCACTTACCATATCCACATTTTCTGCAGGATGACCTGATTATCTCTCCACTTTTTCCAAACTTGGTGATTTGGCCTGCAAATTTAGAAACACTTATTTAAAGTTTGTTCTCAAAAACTGGTGATTTGGCCTGCAAGTTTAGAGACACTTACTTTGAGTCATTTTTCAAAACTTCGTGATTTAGAGACACTTGTGACTTAAAACTTTATATTGGTTTTGTTTTTTAAAATTGGTGGTTTGGGCCTGCAAGTTTAGAGATCTACCTAAATACTGGTTCACTCAAAAAAAATGAGTAGATATACTTATTTAAGCGTTTTTTTTTCAAACTTGGTGATAGGACTTGCAAGTTTAGAGATGCATAGACTTTGAGTTTGTTTTCAAAACTTGGTGATTTGGCCTGCAAGTTTAAAGATACTTATTTAGAGTTTGTTTTCAAAACTGGGTGACTGGACCTGCACGTTCAGAGATGCTCATTCAGAGTTTGTTTTTAAACCTTGGTGAAAGGGCCTGCGAGTTTAGAGACACCTATTTAGAGTTTTACTTTCCAAACAAGATGATTTGGCCTCCTCCCTTGATGAAAATTGAAATGAATACACGCTTAAAGCTCCAAATGAATGCTACTTACAACACTGAACTGTCGTGTAGAAATAACAACACAGAGCACACAGAACAAACAATTTACAGTTTGGGTGACCTCTTCTGCCTATTTGGAATTATCTCTATGATTAGAAAGGACCTCATTTCAACTTTAGCATAATCTCAAAAACCTGTTTCTAAGTGAGGTAACTGCAGGCAGAAATTGAAACAAAATTAAAAGCAGACTTACATAAGGCACAAGCAAATTAAAAGACAAAACGTGTTTTGACCTTTTTGGTCTTCTTCACGCAACACAAAAGCATTCAATACACTGAAAAGAAAAACGAAGAATCAAAAATCATTTTACAGAGCCAGAGAACTGCTGACATTTCCATATTATATCGATGTAAAATACTCACTTATTAACAAGCTAAGATTTCATTGCAGACATCTGAAACTGTGACGAATCCAAACATTATTTTCTTGTTTACATACTTGTGTTTAAATTAGAATTAAGTGTTTGTAAAACATCTAGGGTGCTTTCTCAATGAAAACACAAAACAAAGATATTTGACCAAAAAAATCAAACTGGATGGCAATAAAAAGGAAGGCGGAGAAAAAGTTCTAAACAACCAGTCGGAGAAAACTAGATGAGTATGATCACCGCCATCATGTTAAAGATGTATGCTTGCCTGTTCTGACAGAAATTCAACCAGTTCGTACAATCGGGGTATAGTAAGGATGGTACAAATTAAAATTTATGCCAAATCACAGCTTTGTGTAAAAGGAATAGGCCAACTCATGTCACAAACCCAAATATATCGTTGCTCATTTTTGTGTTCGCTCCGCAACTGGTTCTTCGTTTTCCCACGATAAGACTATCTGAACACCGAAAATATACTGAAATTTACAGTAGAAAGGCACTCGACGGAGAGCGTGACAGCGGGTCTTCATTGTAGAACCCCCTCGGACAAGTGTTTTTAGCCCTGAACTCCTTACGTTTTTTCCGGGGTCGTGATTCCCAGTTGCTTATATTAATTCAGGATCAGGATAAGGATTTGGGGCGTTGTAATAAAACAACTTAGCAGTTTGTGGCGGCTGAGTCACTGGACTGCTTCAAGTCCAGGCTGGTCTCTCCATCTCTACAACCTGAACCCCCCCTCTCCCCCCATCACCCCACCCCTTCCCCCCTTCCCATCACCCCCCAACCCTTCCCCCTTCTCCTCCTCCTGACCACTATTCCCTACAATACCTCCCCGTCCCGTCCTTCCCAGTCACTTTTTCTATTCCTACCCCCCCTCCCTCCCCCTACCACTTATTCACCATCATCCCATCCCACCCTCACACCTCTTCCGGACCTAGTCAAGTAGAGACGATGAAGGCTGAGGCACTGCTGGTAGGAGCTTGACCCCCTGTACCTCCAAGGAAATCAGACTGGCTCAGATGGAATTGCGAAAATGTTTCCAAATCCTCACAACAGCGCAATCTTTGGCAATCTCCCCAAAACTACGACAAAACCGTCAGTAAAATGATGTTGGTCGTATGAAGGAAAAAAAGTGACCCCTTCAATTTTTTTTTTCTTTTATACGAAAACTTGACTTCAGTTGTAAATAGCAGTGGCAGCACTTCAAACAATTCTGAAGACATTTGTCACTACTTCAAATTCGGGTAGCCTGACATTTGTTGGCGACTTTCATTTAGAAAAGTTATCTTTCGTTTCCCCCTTCTTCCTCTGCGCGCACGCATATATGTGCACAGCACACTCACACTGGTTCAAAAATTTGATTGTGACTGTGCACAGCAAAGAAGGAGGTGTCACTATATGAGGACTAGTGTTTACATGAATGACAGCATGTTAAATCTGTCCTATGGAGCCACAGTGCACCATGGTTAGATAATACATGTGAAGAGTACTAAGGTCTCTGGGCCAATGCCTTGCATAACCAACCCTACTCTGTCTGCCCTCAAGTGTTTCTGATAGGGTCAGCAACACCTTTCCAGATAGTGTATGTGAGCCTCCTTCTTCCTTGAAACAGTGCCACAATTCATCTCGGTGATTACAGGGTCAG
>JADBJO010019293.1:30000-33544 GCA_016801955.1 Conus betulinus | reverse complement strand
GTTACCAGTCGAAACATTCCAACATTTCATCCGCCACTCCCTCCAACAGAAGCCCTAAGGAAAAGACTCACCCCATGGACACGAACGGCCATGAGGCTCACCAGGGCTGCGCTGGACATGCTGACGATGGACGTACGGTCGTTGATGGACAACGGTGAGTGATGCTACCAAACACGGCATGCTGAGTCCACCTAGGGCGACACACGCTTCTTCCACCTCTGTCACCGCTACTTCTGCTACTGTTGCTCGCTATTCTGCCACGACCACTGCTTCTGCAGTTACAACTATTTTTTTCTGTCTGCTGCTGCATCCATCTCTTCCGCTGCTGCTGCTGTCCTTTCTGCTGCAGCTTGCTATCTCTTCTTCTGCTGGCTACTGTCTCTTCTTCTGCTTCTACTATCTCTTCTTCTGCTGCTACTATCTCTTCTTCTGCTGCTACCATGTCTTATGCTGCTGCTCCTGCTGCTATCTCTTCTTCTGCGGCTACTCTCTCTTCTGCTGCTGCTACTATCTTTTCTGCTGCTGCTGCTGCTGCGCTGCTATTTCTTCTGCTGCTGCTACTTTCTCTTCGGCTGCCGCTGCTTTCTCTTCTGCTTCTGCCACTATCTCTTCTGCTATTGCCGTTATCTCTTCGACTGCTACTAACTTGTTCTCTTGCTGCTGTTTCTCTTCTGCTGTTGTTACTATCTTTTCTGCTGCTGCTACTTTCTCTCCTGCTTCTGCTACTATCTCTTCTGCACTGTCACTATCTCCCTTCGATTGTTACTGACTCTTCCGTTGCTGTTATCTCTTCTCTGTGACTGCGAATATGTCTTCTGTTGCTGTTGCTGATTTTTTTTTCTGCTATTGCTTCTACCCCTTCTACAACTGCTTTTATTTCTTCTGCTGCAATGCTCTTCGCTCTGCTGCCGTTACAATCACTTCCACTGCTGCTATTGCTCTCGGTTGTTGCTGAGCGGCTGCTGCTTCGGATATTGCAGTTGCCACTAGCGCAGCCGCTGTTGCTGCTATAGAGCCGCTGTTGCTGCTGCTGCTGCTGCTGCTGCTGCTGCTGCTGCTGCTGCTGCTGCTGCTGCCGCCATAACCAGTACTGCTGCTGTTGCTGCTGCTAGTGCTGCCGTGCTGTTCTTACCACTACTACTATTACTACTACTTCTACTACTATGCTGCCACTGCTGCTGCTGCTGCTGCCATGACCACTATGACTGCTGCTGCTGCTCTTGCTACCACTACTATTGCTGCTGCCGCTGCTATTAACGACTGCTGCTGCTGCCGCTGCTACTATAACTACTACTACTATTGCTGCAGCTGCTACAACAACAAAACAACAACTACTACTACTACTACTGCTACTACTACTACTGCTGCTGCTGCTGCTGCTACTACTACTACTACTACTACTGCTGCTGCTCCTGCTACTGCTACTACTACTACTGCTTCTGCTCTGCTGCTCTTTCTACTTCTGCGACTACTACTACTACTACTACTACTACTACTATCTACTTCTACTACTACTACTATCATGACGACGACGACGACGACGACGACGACGACGACGACAGAGCTTTTGCTGCTGCTACTGCTCTCACCACAACTACTAGTAATACTACTGCTATTAGTTTTGCTGCTGCTGCTGCTGCTGCTGCTGCTATTGTAGTGATAACTACGACGACGACGACTACTACTTCTGCTGCTGTTGCTTTTGCTATTGCTGCTGCTGCTGTTGCTGATTTTGCTGCTGCTGCTGTTACTGTGGTTATTGCTGCTGCTGCCGCTTGCCGTTACTGTGTTATTGCTGCTGCTGTTGCTGCTGTGCTTATGATGATGTTATGATGATGACGATGATAATGTTGATGACGCCACTTATATGATTACCACTGTTATTAATGAGGACCAAAACGATGAGTTATAAGGGTGGCGATGCCGCTACTACTATTATCACTGCTGCTACTGTTGCATGTGATGAATATTGATGATGCTGCTCATGTTAGTTCTACAATTGTACCTCTATTGCTGTTGTTGTTGCGTGAGCTGCTGCTTACCTACCCCCCCCCCCCCCCCCCCACCTCCCTTCCTCTCGTTAAAAGTAAGGAATAAAAAACTCAGTATTTTTTTTCCCGTCCAACAGCTAGCATGTCACGTTCATCCAGAATCTGTTACTTCAAAGGAACGTGGAAAAAAAAAAAAAAATCGTGGAACGAAAACCCATGAAATGTCTCAAAAAAAACAAACCCCCCGAAAAAAAAGAAAAGAAAAAAAAAGCCAGAAGAAAATTGTCACCGTCCAAAAAAGCGCTTAACAGGTACTGAGTGCAGGGTGGTCAAGATGATTCTCTCTCTCTCTCTCTCTCTCTCTCTCTCTATCTCTCTCTCTCTCTCTAGTTGTGTACATTATTCACTTATATACGCATGTGTGTATTTCCATTGGGCAAGAAATTGGGCGCGGTTTTCTGTTTGTTTTTAGAATATGAGGCGCGCGCACGTGCATAGACGCGCGCGCGCGCACGCGCGCAAGCGTACACACACAACACACAACACACACACACACACCCACACACATGCGCGCGCGTGCACGCACTCGTAACAACAGGAGAGATGATCACTATCACTGTCAGTTTCAAAAGTGTCTGAAATAGTTTGGTCAGAAATCTGATCAATGATGATTTATAATTCTTCATCAAACAACGAGAGAGAGACGAGAGAGAGAGAGGAGAGAGAGAGAGGAGAGAGAGAGAGAGACAGGAAGACAGACAGACAGAGACAGACAGAGACCAGAAGACAAAGACAGACAGCCAGACAGGAGTTTACGGAAGAAAGAAGGAAAAACAACTCTATGACGAACTAGCTTCAGGACAACTCTAGTATGTCACCGCGTGCAGGGTTCATGGCCAGCTTAGCTGATGTGATTTTGTCCACCGTGACGTAAATTGAGAAATATGACGTCTGAACACGCAATAGCGTCATTTTCTTTTTTTTTTTTTTTTTTTTTTTTTTTGTTGCGGTGCCCTGTTGGGTGACATGTGTGTGTTCCTTGGTGGGATCCAGTATGGGAACACCCTAGCTTCAAAAGTCATGTTTACAAGGAAAACAGTAATTATCGTCAAGAGAACCGTGAAATACTTTACTGCAATGTAACGATTTTTTTTTTTTTTTACGTGAAAGCCAAATATTTCACGGGGGAAAGGACGAGAAAAAAAAATACTTTACTACTTTTAACATTAGTCAAAGTGTGAAAAGTCATGAACAATGTACTAACCCTTGTAAGCTCTGTTGGCAACTACATCCAAGTTCTGATATCTGCCCTTGGAAAGCAGGTTTTTTCGGCTTTCGGTCGCGCAGCGACACCAATGATACCAGTGTGCTTCACACGATTCTTTGTTGCCTGTCGCCTAGTCACATTGACATTTTTTTTTTCTTTTTTAAATGAATTGTTAGCTTCTGTTTTCATAAAAACTGTTTCCAGGACGATCACGTTTGATCGTCGGCGCTCGTGACCTACTAATAGAAAGGAGTAGATGCACGAACACTTCGAGAGAAGACAGAAC
>JADBJO010019293.1:0-7500 GCA_016801955.1 Conus betulinus | reverse complement strand
GCGCACGCTTGAAATTAGTCAGAACGGGGCGTGGCTACATGAGGATGAGTCAGTACAGAGTCCAGCAAAGGATATGGTCAACAGGTTTTTTTTTTTTTTTTTTTTTTTTAATAATTTGGTTCAAACAAGAGTTTTGACCGACTAAAAGTCAATTTCTTTACCAAAATGTCATCAAAATAATGAATATCCTCCGTGGAGTTTCTTACAATCTAAAACTATGTCTTGTTCATAACTTCAAATTTAAAAGACTTTTGCTTTTCTCCTTATGCCTTCAAGTTAACGACAATTTTCAGTTTTTGTTTTTCTGTCTACTGACCAGACATCTTGTGGACAAAAAACAAAATGTTTTTCATATGTGCTTCAATTGGACTGACACAATTTCTTTCTCTTTTTTTCTGTCTATTTACCTGATCACCACGAGACTGAAAGGCAATTTTCTCCCTGTCTATTCACTACTCATCTTCTTGACTAAAGACATATTTTTTTTCAGTGTCTTGATTTGATATCTTCTAAACTAACGACATTTTCCCCTCCTTTTTCCTTTTAACTTTTCGCAGAGATGGGGGGAGGTGGGAGGGGGGGGGGGCTGTGGTATTGTGAGGGAAGGTATATTGACCTTATGTTCTAGATGAAAATCATTTTGTCTGTCTCTTGACCTGACGTCTACATTAGAGACCATTTCTTTCTTTCTTTCTTTCTTTCTTTCTTTCTTTTTTTTTTTGTTGTTGTTGTTGTTGTTATTGCTGCTGCTGTCTGTTCATTGACCTGACGCTTAGGCTGACAACAATTTCGTTTCTTTCTTCTTCTTTTTTTTTGTATCTATTTGTCTGACATGTTTTTGACTTGACACCTTTCTTTTCTTTCTTCTCTCTGTACCTGATATCTCCTAGACCAAAGACAAGTTCTGTATTCCCGTCGATTGACTTCAAATCTTTGAGACTAACCACAAAACGTTTCTGTCTGTTGACCTGATCTTTTCTAGATAATACACCTTTTTTTTCTTTTTTGCTTCTTTTTTTTTTCTTTTCTTTTTTTTTTTTTTTTTTTTTTTTTTTTTTTTTTTTGTTTGATTGATCTGACATCTTCTAGACTAGTTACAATTTTTTTTCACTCTTTTGACCTAATATCTAGACGACAGACAATTTTCAGAGAGTTTTTTTTTCCTCATTTTTATTGATCTGACATTTGTTAGACTGAGGACAATATCCCTCCTCTTCCATGGCCCGTCCCTGTCACTGCTGTCCTCTTTTCACCCAAGTATTTGCGCTCGTCATTTTATTTTTAATGTTGCACAACAGTTGTCTACCTTTTCCAAAACGAAACTGATTGATTTTATGATCTGTCTTACCATTGTTGTGTTATTTCAGCCCTATCTATTTTTCTAAAGGTGAAATAACCTTTTTCGTAAATTATTTTCAGTTATGATTTTTCATTCACTACTATCTACAAATTCTTTATACACGAAATGGCCTGTTTTCATATGAAGAAAAAAAAGTTGGCACTTGTGGCGCTGCACTTAAGAGACTTTATAATGTTACAAAATCAGTTTACGTACTAGCGTGTAACAAAATATATTGACATAATGCCAGATAGTTTCAGTTTCAGTTTTGTCAAGGAGGTGTCACTGCGCGTGGAGTAATCTGTATACGCTACACCACATCCGTGAAGTTTTGAGATCACACTGCGCATGATTTAAAGCTGACGGAGAAATGAATTGATGACTAAGATGAGAGATTTAGATGAGGGTCGCTCTTACGACTAAGCAGATGTCTGACCTACGCATTAGCTTAATGCGCTGGTCTGCCTACATGCCAAATAGAGTATGGGAAGTGGCAACTGTATGAAATGATTTAACTTCGTGTTTTAAAAAAAACACATACATGGTACTGAACTAAATATTATGAGTGAAAACAGCTTTACAAAAATAGACCAAGTCGCAAAGTGAGACAACTGCAGGCAGAAGTCTAAACACATTTTAAATATAATGAATAGCAAACCGCCAAGAAAAAAACGTAGACAAACGAAATACAAGACAAAAGACGACGCGTTTCGACCTTTTAGGTCTTCTTTAGGCAAGACACACAACACTCAGGACAACGATAATGAACGGGCAGTCACTTACCTTCATTCACTTCAGCGCAAGATGGGCGTTGTACAAGAATGTTTGTCTTTAAACCAATACGTAAATAATGTTGAATAAAATCAGAAAGGTGTTTAAAATCACACAGTTAGTTAGTTTAGTCCTGGAAAACAGTTATGGACAGTATTGCATAATACATGACAAGAGGCTACAATTTATGAAATTCGTTGCTCTAGTTTTAAACAGTGTCAGCTGGCAATATGTTATGGAAGCGATTAATTTTGTGTAGAAAGTATGATAGATGGTGCCCAGTTAAAAGAGAAGCGTAATAAAAGTTTATAAACTCATTTTTTTATGTTTGTTTGTTTGTTTCAACGAGAGTGCTGGATAAAAGTCGACAACTGACAACAGTTTAGATAATTACTTTGTTTCATCTTTCAGAAAAATATACATAGGATATTGCTGAAAAAAGGTAGCAACAGTTCATAAAATCAGTTTACGTAATGTTTAAAAGTATGTGTAGAAGGCATATATAAAATAATAAAAATTACAGTAAGTTATGAATTCTGTTGATTTCCTATTACGACGAATGCACTGGTGATACTAAATGAAACATGACAAGTTGCGACAGTTCATATGGTTGTCAATTTCGTGGTAAATTCTAGGTAGACTTAGCGGTAATTAAATCAATAATTAAAAAAAAAAAAACAGAGCTTGACATATGGAAATTTGCTAGTTTTATGTAAATAAAAAAAAGTGTATATAAAAATTGCAAACGCAAACATAAAAGGTAGCAACCGCTTACAAAACAAGTCCATTTACTGTTCGAAATTTACATAGAAATAGTGATGAATGAAGTATGGCAAATGACAACAATTTATAAATAAGTTCTTCTTCTTTTTTTTTTTTTTAGTGTAGATAGACATTGCACTAGAAAAGCTCGAAAGTTTATGAGATCAGTTAAATTCGTGTTGGAAAGAGTATGTAGATAGTTTTGATCGAGTCAAGAAAAATGGAACCAGTCTATGAAATCAGTCATTTTTGTACTCCCTGTTCTTATAGAACAAGGAGAGTACTTTACAATGGGAACGAAGAAATGCTGTCTGTGTGTCTGTCTGTCTGTCTGTTTGCCCGTCCATGGTCAAAATGTGTTCCACTCGCTCCAGACAAAAACTACTGGGCTGATTTTTCTGAAAATTTGTAGGTATGTTCATTATGGGTCACAGATGATGTCTGATGTTTTATTTTACCGTTATATTCGTTACTAACGGCTAGAAAGGCCCATAACGGTTTTTTTCTTTATGGAATATTTCAGAAAGTACTTGGGCCGATCTTTCTGAAAATTTGTAGGTATGTTCATTATGTGTCATGGATGACGCCCGATGTTTGTTTTGCCGTTATAGCCGTTATTAATGGCCATAATAGCCCATAACGGTTTCTTCTGTAAGGAAAATATCAGAAAGTACTTGGCCGATCTTTCTGAACATTTGTAGGTATGTTCATTATGGGTCACGGAAGATGCCCCATGTTTTGTTTTACCATTATAGCCGTTATTAACGGCTATAACGGCCCAAAAACGGTTTCTCCTCTTCATGGAACATCTCACGTGCGTTCAAGATATATTGGGAGTACGTTTATATGCTTTGCATCTTGTTTTTTTGTTTGTTTGTTTTCCAAAACACATAGGTAATATTGAAGAAATGACGAAAGGTGGCAACGTTTTAAGAAATGAGTTCATTTCGTATCCAAAGTGCTGTACAAAACGTTACAAATGCAAAACACCAAGCCGGAACTTAATTACACTCCAAACGGGGAAACCATCATGTTTTTGCACCCTTCTATCTATGACCCCTCTCCTGTATCCTTCCTGTCTGTTGCTCTCTATCAACCCTCTACCCACCCACCCCCCATTCCCCCCCCCCACACTGTCCTCCTTCTCCTGTCCCTCCCTCCCCCCACCCCACCCCCCCACCCTCCCCTGCGATGGTCAGTTGCTTCACCATAGAGTGTGTGTGTGTGTGTGTTGCTGGTTTATTAACTGAAGTGTAACATGACCGCTCGGTTGCCTTGTTTTGACAGCTTCTGTCTCTGTCATTTGATGTGTTTCTGTTCTTTTCCCTTGTGTATCCATAGCGCTCTCTCTCTCTCTCTCTCTCTCTCTCTCTCTCTCTCTCTCTCTCCATTTGTCTGTCTGTCACTCTCTCTCTCTCTGTCTCTCTCTCTCTCTCTCTCTCTCTCTCTCTCTCTCTCTCTTTCTCTCTCTCTCGCATTGGATTCTCTCTTTCTCTCTCAAATACACAACTGACACACCGAGAGTGAAAGAGAAAAAGGAAAGGAAGAATAAACCTCTCAAGAGAAGGAAAGAATAACGGGCATGAACAGATCCTGAACTTCCATCGACGCTCAACTTACAAAGTCAACTCGAGCGAGCGTCACGAGAGAGAGAGAGAGAGAGAGAGAGAGAGAGAGAGAGAGAGAGAGAGAGAGAGAGAGAGAGAGAGAGAGAGAGAGTATAACTCTATAAAATAAAAAAAGAAGCAACAGAGATTATATATTTTTTAAATCTAAGAGAAAATAGAAAGAAAAATGCAACCCTCAGCCACAGCAATCAGAAGATAGCATCGCTCTAAGCAGATTTCTTTTTATTTTTTATTTTCCATGATATTGATTTTTGATCTATTGGGTTTTATCCTAAACATATTTGCTAGTGTGTCACGGTCTCTGTCTGTCTGTCTGCCTGCCTGTCTGTCTGTCTGTCTGTCTGTCTGTCTCTCTCTCTCTCTCTCTCTCTCTCTCTCTCTCTCTCTCTCTCTTTCATTTTGGTCTGTCACGTTGCCCCAGTTACACATACACAGTGATCTCAGACGTGGCAAAGGTGGGTGGTATAAAACTGTTGAAGATAGAATACAAAATCAGAAAGGCAATAAAAAACTAAGTGTTTTTTTTATGTAAAAAGATTGATCAGTGGCACGTGGCAACAAGATATCTGATCAACGAAAACCCTGCACAGGAAATGATTTCCTACCACCCTCCCCCGCATCTCTCGCTTCATCAAATGGCTGTTTCTGCTTTTCTTCAAATCTTAAGGTCAGTGTGATGAATATCCATAGACTTTGATGCACCTTTGACATTTTCCCAGCAATTCTCTTTTCTTTATTTTTCGACAGAACGAAACTGAACACTCTAAAGTTGCTGACAGCGAGCAAAGAGGCGACATCATATAGAAAGAATGATGCTGTTTAAGATATATGTATATAGGGGAAAAAAAACTCTTGTTGGACTAAACGAATCCTTAATCATCATTACGCATAATGATTAATGTAAAAAAAAAAAAAAAAGAAAAGAAAAGAAAAGAAATCAAGGCCTAGCCGAAAAAGTGTTCATGTCTTGCAGACCTCTCTTTCTTTGGAGGCTGCAGGGGAAATAGAACACACAGTGAGGTAAATGGCAGGAGCTGCTTCCACCTCCCACTGCTTCAGATCCAGAGAGGGAACAGCTTGACTATGGATCCAAGTTTCAGTTTACAGGTTGACTATGGATACAAGTTTCAGGTCACAGGTTGACTATGGATCAAGTTTCAGGTTACAGGTTGACTATGGATCCAAGTTTCAGTTTACAGGTTGACTGTGGATACAAGTTTCAGGTTACAGGTGGTGATTATGGATCCAAGTTTCAGTTTACAGGTTGACTATGGATCCAAGTTTCAGGTTACAGGTTGACTGTGGATACAAGTTTCAGGTTACAGGTTGATTATGGATCCAAGTTTCAGTTTACAGGTTGACTATGGATCCAAGTTTCAGGTCACAGGTTGACTGTGGATACAGTTTACAGGTTGACTATGGATCCAAGTTTCAGGTTACAGGTTGACTATGGATCCAAGTTTCAGGTTACAGGTTGACTGGGATATTTCAGATCCAAGTTTCAGGTCACAGGTTACAGTGGATTGACAGGTTGACTATGGATCCAAGTTTCAGGTTACAGGTTGATTATGGATACAAGTTTCAGGTCACAGGTTGTGACTATGGATACAAGTTTTCCCTTTGCTTCAGATCCAGACAGGACTCGGATACAAGTTTCAGGTTACAGGTTGACTATGGATACAAGTTTCAGGTTACAGTTGACTATGGATACTTTCAGGTGTTGAATCAGATCCAGACTATGATACAAGTTTCAGGTCTTGTTGAATCAGATCCAGAGAGAGACTATAATTTCATACTGGTTTCAAGTTTTCATCAGCAGCAGAACGTGCAGAATTCCAATAGTCAGATTACAAAAAAAAAAAAAAAGTTGTGAATGATGTTCATCTCTAAATATCTAAGGTTCATGCGCCTATTTTTCTTTTCACTTTCAAATGAAATGTTCGAGAACAATGACAAAGCACAACCAATCCAAATGCATTGAATGTTCTGTAAACAATGTCCAAAACATTCAGACGGCTTATGGTGCTATCACGCACGTCCTCCATCTGCATTCGTGATCAGCAAAAACAGGCCTCAAGACGGCCAGCAGATAAGGTAGACCTCCAACTGACTTGACCGGCAGAGTAAGATGAAAGCCCCAATACATACATACATACATAAAAGTTGGTGCCCCGTAGCCTACAGGCCGCAGGGGCAGCCAACTGCCAGAGGCATATCAAGCCCAGGCCATGACACCATGGAAGGTGATGTCGATCTCTCCTCTTCCGTCGCCTTAGCCTTCCCTGGCTCGAATCAAGTCATCATTCACCGCTGGGCGGACAGAGAGGATTTTCAAGCCGTAAAAGAATCCACCCCGTGAGTGGTTCGAACTCTCAACCGTCAGCTCTCCGCCGGCTAGCGCTCTATCTATTGACTACGGGGACCCTCGGTGACGTGTAGAGCGGGTAGACTATGGCACGTAAACAAGTGTCCTCCCTGGTGCCTTGACCTGACCAGCAGCTCAGACAGACTCTGGCACCGGGTAATCGGTATCATTGGCGACACAGGAACACTAACATCGGCAGTATCACTGGTAAATAGGCACATGACCCGTGTAGGTTGCGGTGCCTTCTTAACAGGAAAATGGTATTGCTTCAAAAACAGGGTCTGGAGTTAGAGATGATTATTTGTTGTTATTGCAAACATGGAGACAGGTGTTTCAAATGGCATTGTTTAAGATGAGATATGTGTTGAAAATGTTGATATTTCAAACGTGAAAAGTTGAGTTTAAAATGATATTCCTTCAATGTGGACACTGTTTTTAATGATGTATTCTTTCTATTCCTTCAATGTCGACAATGATATTCTTTCATATATGGAGATTACAGTTTTAGATACCATTCTTTTAAATGCAGAGACATTTCTCTTTAGCGATATTCTTTTAGATGCATACATAAATTGGTGCTCAAAAAATTCTTTTCATATGTGGAAAACTGCTGTTTGAAATCATATTCTTTCAAA
>JADBJO010019292.1:27500-33548 GCA_016801955.1 Conus betulinus | reverse complement strand
GTTTTGGTCTTACTGTCCTGTCTGTCCTCTGTCACTTGTGTCTCTTTCTAAGCCCCTCCTCGAGCTCCTTCCTCTCCTTTTCCTTGTAAATATTTTCTTTTTTTTAATTTCCTTCTCTTCCCCCACCCTCTCTCCTCTCTCTCCCTCCCTCCATCCCTCGCTCTCTCTCTCTCTCTCTCCTCCTCTCTCTCTCTCTCTTTTCTTGACCAGCGGATGGCGATTTTTACTCGGTTTTCGGCTTTTTTTCTTCTTAATAATCTTGTATGGTGAGGGTGAACGATAAGATAGTAATCAGTGTGTGTGTGTGTGTGTGTGTGTGTGTGTGCATATGTGTGTTTGTGTGTGCGCGCACGCGTGTGTGTGTGCGTGCGGGCCTGCGTGCGTGCCTGCGTGTGTTTGTGTGTGTAAGAATGTGCATGCAGTCCTTGGTGTATATTCATGGATGGATTATGAATTTGTGAGTGAAGACGTGTTCTTTTTCATTTATTTTTTTTTTTAATCTGAGGGGGGGTATGGTGCTTGTGTACATCTGTTTTCCAGAAGTGTGATAACTTTTGTTTTGTCAACTCGCAAAAAAAAAAAGAAAAAAAAAGTTGTAGTTCTTCTTTCTTTCTTTCGATGTGTTTCTGTATCTGACTGAAGCTTTCTGTCTCGGTCGGTCGGTCTGTCTGTCTGTCTGTCTGCCTGCCTGTCTGTCTTTCCAACTATTCCTTGTTTGCCTAATATCCGACATTGTTGTACTTTTTTCCCGTTTCCTTGTGTGCAGCGTTTTTATGATAATTGTATGCGCCTTTCCTTTCACTTATTCTGTAGCATAGCAAAAGATCTACACTGTAAGCTGTTTCTTTATCAATAATAGGTTTGTTACATAGCTAAAGATCTACACTATAAACTTTTCTTTTTCAACAATAGGCTTGTAACATAGCTAAAGATCTACACTGTGAAATGTTTCTTTATCAACAATAGGTTTGTTACATAGCTAAAGATCTACACATAAACTTTCTTTTTCAACAATAGACTTGTAACATAGCTGAAGGTCTACACTGTAAACTGTTTCTTTTTTCAACAATAGGCTTGTAACATAGCTAAAGGTCTACACTGTAAACTGTTTCTTTTTCAACAAAAGGCTTGTAACATAGCTAAAGATCTACACTGTAAACTGTTTCTAAATATCCACTTTTTCCGTACTCCTTCTTTATCTTCTGTCTGTCTGTCTGTCTCATCGTGTCTTCCATTAAGAAAAAGCGTTGGGTGCGCGCGCGTTTTTCGTGTGTGCGCGCGCGCGCGCGCGTTTGTGTGTGTGTGTGTGTGTGTGTGTGTGTGTGTGTGTGTGTGTGTGTGTGTGTGTGAATTTACTCTGATGTTGTACGTATGTGTATGTATGTGTGTGTGTGTGTGTGTGTGTGTGTGTGAATTTTACTCTGATGTTGTACGTATGTGTATGTATGTGTGTGTGTGTGTTTTACATTGACGATGTTGTCGTTCGTATATGTGTGTGCCAGTAATAGCTCTGTTGCTTATCAGTACCTAATTCATTTTCAAGAAAATCTGCTGTTATGTACATTTATTTGTTTCTGTGTGAAGTGGAATTTGTTTTTTCACTCTTTGAAAGCGTGATGTATAAAAAAAAAAATGAACTCATCCGTTCTATATTCAGACTAACATTTCCATACCCTTGTACGTTCAGGAACAATGATTTGTGACGGTTTCTTTTTCAACCCATTCCTATCTTTGGTTGACCTTGGCGGTCAGCAGGGTTTGAAACAACATTGGAAGCCGACTTGCTTTGATTTCATTTCCCGAAGGTTATGATACGATTTTGTCCAGCAGGGTTTCGTCTGCTGTCTAACCAGCATAGGAGCTGGCTGTGGGCTGATTTTGTTTGTTTTCCTAGGGTATGTCACACGGCGTTGTTTCCAGGTGAAACGAGTCTTTCATTGATGCGCCGTGTTTATTTTTTTCTTTCAGACCAGTACCGTATTTGGAAAGTGCTTAGTTCAGTGCATGTCACACGATAAAATGCCCACGCCAGGATAAGAGCCAGTGGCCAATTTCATTTTATTATTATTTGTTGTTGTTGTTGTTGTTGTTGTTTTTTCCAGGGTGTGGCGGTGTGGATTGGGTTCTGTTTAAGTTTTGCTCCGTGTCTGGCAATGTGTGGTCAACAGGATTAACTTGGAATAAATCGTTTCGGCACGAAAAAATGTTAACAAACATGTTTCAGGTAATAAAGAGTGAGTCACAAAAGGAAAGTTATTTACTGGCAGAACAGCCACGAAACCTGTTTTGTAGGAAAGAGTGTGTTTTAGCGCACTGTAAAAACGGCAAGAACAGCAAAAGCATGCCTAACAAACCGGACTCGTCCCCCTTGACGTTCCATAGGACATCCTCAAGAAATAGGGGTGGGCATCATCCTATGGCGGCGCGCCCTTCTAATTAAAAGCAGCCTAAATTTTTCACCTAGGCAAGTCTGAAATTGCGGAAGATAATGTATATAGGAAACGCACGTAATGCACATTTACTTTTAACGTGAAACAATCTTTGAGAGTCCGGAGTGACGTAGACCTTGGGAACATCGACTGTTATTTTACAGATGGCGTGATTTGTTTTGCTTGGCAGAGTGTGCATATACTTCCTGGAAGTGATTTTACAAATGGCGTGACTTGTTTTGTCTGGCAAAGTGTACAAATCCTTCCTGGAAGTATTTGTACAGATGGCACGACTTGTTTTGTCTGGCAAAGTGTTCAAATCCTTCCTGGAAGTGATTTTACAGATGGCGTGACTTGTTTTGTCTGGCAAAGTGTACAAATCCTTCATGGAAGTGATTTTACAGATGGCGTGACTTGTTTTGTCTGGCAAAGTGTACAAATCCTTCCTGGAAGTGATTTTACAGATGGCGTGACTTGTTTTGTCTGGCAGAATGTACAAAGCCTTTCTGCCACTGATTGTACTGATTGTCTGACTGCTTTTGTTTGGCAGAATGTTGAAATCCTTTCTAAAAGTAATTTTTACTGATTATCTGACTGGTTTTGTTGGGCAGAGTGTTCAAAGCCTTCCTGCAAGCCAAAGAGTACGCGGAGAAGATCATCAATGACATTATCGCCACGTGGTACCTTATTGTGGCGTACGTCATCACTTTGTGCTTTGTGTTGTTGCTTTGGTCGTGAACTCGTGAAAATTGGGGATGGGGAAGATAGTAGTGGCATTACATCTAGCCGTTAGCACATCACAATTCTTTATTTGTCCTGCCTGGACCTGGCAAAGTGATGGTGGAAGGAAATCTCTTAGCGCCAGTATCAGATCAGAGTGTGTTCTGTGTTCTTTTTCCTTGTTTATTTTTCGTTTTATTTTGTTCTTGTCGCAGTTGTGTGTGAGTTTGGGAGGGGTGAGGTCACCTGCGATTAGATACACTTTAAAGAAAAACTTTTGGCTTTTGTTTTGTTCATTAAGGGGTTTTCATTGCAAGTGATGCAACGTTGAAACAAAGTTTTTCTTTTACAAACAACAAAAACTGATTCAACGCCTTCTTTCTTGCGCTGAACAAACACAGAAGCGATCAAAGCTAAGTGCATTGTCGTTATTTGTTTCATGTTTGTTGCACCTGAAGAAGACCTAAGAGGTCGAAACGCGTGTGGTTTGTCTTGTGACTCGTTTGTCCACGTTTTTCTGGGCGGTTCGCTGACATTTATTTAAGATTTGACAAAACATGGTTTAAGAAATACACCATGATGAATGCAAATGTGTGCCCAGTGAACACTGTCATGTGCTCACAAATATGCAAAACACGCACACACAGAGGAACAGTAACCAGTGGCAATTACGAGATACAAAGAGAGAGAGTCCGGCACAGAAGCGAAAGAGACAGAGAGGTAGAAACAGACTGTACAGTGTCTGTGAAGGTCTGACTGCTCCACCCCATGACGATGACGTGTCCTGAAACCATGTGACGCTGTAATGACTGGCCGCCATGATGATGATGACGTGTGTCATGACCTGAAACCATGTGACGCTGTAATGACTGGCGGCCATGATGATGATGACGTGTGTCATGGCCTGAAACCATGTGAAGCTGTAATGACTGGCCGCCATGATGATGATGACGTGTGTCATGACCTGAAACCGTGTGAAGCTGTAATGACTGGCCGCCATGATGATGATGACGTGTGTCATGACCTGAAACCATGTGAAGCTGTAATGACTGGCCGCCATGATGATAATGACATGTCCATGACTGCTGTAATGACTGGGCGTCATGATGATGATGACGTGTGTCGTGACCTGAGACCATGTGTAGCTGTAATGAATAGACGCCGTGATGATGATGATGTATCCCGTGATGATGACGTGTCCCATGATGATGATGACGTGTGTTGTCCCATGACCTGAAACCCTGTGAAGGTGTAATGAATGGGCGCCGTGATGATGATGACGTATCCCATGATGATGACGTGTGTCCTATGACCTGAAACCCTGTGAAGCTGTAGTGACTGGGCGCCATGATGATGATGACGTGACCCATAATGATGATGACGTGTCCCATGATGATGATGACGTGTCCTATGACCTGAAACCCTGTGAAGCTGTAGTGACTGGGCGCCATGATGATGATGACGTGTCCCATGATGATGACGACGTGTTCATGACCTGAAACCATCTGAAACTATAATGACTGGGCGCCATGATGATGATGACGTGACCCATGATGATGATGACGTGTTCCATGACCTGAAACCCTGTGAGGCTGTAGTGACTGGGCGCCATGATGATGATGATGACGTGTGCCATGATGATGATGACGTGTCCCATGATGATGATGACGTGTCCCATGATGATGATGACGTGTGTCCATGACGTGTGTTTCAGAGCCCTGGTGCTGTGCATGTTGGTGTGCCTGATCTGGATCGGTCTGATGAGGTGGGTCGCGGGGTTCATGGTCTGGCTGGCCGTCCTGCTCTTCATCGGCATCTTCGCTGGCTGTAAGGTCTCCACTGTCTTCATCTGTCTGTCGTCTTGTCTGTCTGTCTGTTGTCTTGTCTGTTTCTCTGTCTGTTGTCTGTCTGGCCGTCTATCTCTCTCTCTCTCTCTCTCTCTCTCTCTCTCTCTCTCTCTCTCTCTCTCTCTCTCTCTCTTTTACTCATGCTTTGTTTCTCTGTCTCTGTCTGTCTGTGTGTGTCTCTCTCTCATGCTTGCTAGCTCAAGTACACGCATACTGTCACCCAATGGACACGTACATTTAATACGCGTGCGCGCGCGCGCGCGCGCGCACACACACACACACACACACACACACACACACACACACACACACACACACTCGTCTAATATCGCGATTAGTGGAAAGACGTTAAATGAATCACACACACACACACACACACACACACACACACACACACACACACACACACACACACACACACATTGCTCACACACACACACACACACACACACACACACACACACACACACACACACACACACATTTTACAGTCATGTTTTGCAGTCTGCTGTGTCGTCCTGCCCCCATAACCTACCGGTGCGACAGCTAGTGTGGCTGATCAGCATCCGCGATGTATTCATCAGCCGAAAAAATCGGTGGCTGAGACCTTGTGTTACAAATGAGCCATGAGCCCCTTTAGTGAATGCAGTAAACAACACAGGGTGGCAGGTGGGTCTGGAGGAAGCAGGGTCAGCCTGTCTGTCTTTGCGTTGGAATGGATGGGTAAATAGAAGGAAATAGCGTGTCACTGAACGAAAAATGAAGTTCTCGCAGAAGTAAACCATGACGCTAATATTGTAGTGTCGTTCTCTGACGAAATTACAGAATCACAGGGGGTGGGGGAATTGGGGGGGAGAAAAAACAAGAGACGAAACTTAAAGCAACTGAAGTGGGAATGCACATCGGGGAATCATGGAACAAAAGAGAGACAGACAGACAGGGGAGAGAGAGAGAGAGAGAGAGAGAGAGAGAGAGAGAGAGAGAGAGAGAACGGTTAATTGAGCAGATTCACACGTGGACGCACGTACACACACACCTGACGCACACATAAA
>JADBJO010019292.1:15000-22500 GCA_016801955.1 Conus betulinus | reverse complement strand
AGGACCTCTTTGAACAGATCCCCTGTGATGCCAACGTGAGTGGTCAGGACTGGTTGGGATGAGGTGGGGGGGGGGGCTGTGAGTGGGAAGGAAGGTGGGGCTAGGGGGGGTGGGAGGAGCAGAAAGGAAAGGGAAGTGTAGATGAATGTGTGTGTGTGTGTGTGTGTGTGAGAGAGAGAGAGAGAGAGAGAGAGAGTCTGTCTGTGTCTGTTTTCACTTCAGTCCAGCCGGTTCATTTTATGTCTCTCATCTTGGGTGATATCTTAGGCTCTGGCCCCTTTGTATGCTCGATAATTCTGAAGTACGTCCATGGACCTGCAATCTATCTCGAACACAATCAGCATTTCAGATCTCTGTGTCAAGTGTGGCCACCTCACTCTGAGCAGATAACAGTGCGTTGATCCTGCAAAATACAGCTTACATTTTGATTCCTGTTTCTGTTGAACCTTTTTACTTGCAATGCCCGATGATCGTAAAAATATACCTTCGCAGACACACAGGGTTGAGAGAAAATCGAGGTTTTTTTTCCAGTTTTAACCTCTAAGTTCGTTATTACCTCAGCTGGATGTCTCTGGCGGAAGAAGAGGGTGGAGGGGGGGGGGGGGGGGTAGGCGTAGGGGCGAGATAGGAAATTGTACAACAGAAGATCATGTACCAACAGAACATTGTTGTTCTGCATCGTTACAGTTGATAGAAAAAGAAAGTAAAGAATGCTACCCAGTCTTCCATTGTCTTCACTGTGTGCTAAGGGTGGTGGTGGTGGTGTGTTCATGGTATGATCATCCGTAAGCTGTCGTTGGCATCACTCACATTCCCACTCGCCCAAACGTGAGAGAGATTAACATTTTTCATCCGATTTAGGATTTTACGGAGGAAAGACTTTTAACAAAATTTCCGGTGTGTTTTTTTGGAAGGTGTGTTTTTTAAAGATTTGTGTGAATGAGACTTTTTTTTTCTTTTAATGACTTGTGAGTTGACTTCAAGGTGGTACAGCCCTGATATGGCCCTTTGCGATCGGCTGGGCTGTAAGCAACATTACCATTATCATTACCCAAACGCCCGAGCCACACCCAAGGTCATCCTGTCGCAGCCTTACCACCAAGAGTCTGTAACAGTCGATCAGTATTAGGCTGTCATTACAACCTGATACAGATCGCTCCTTACGCAGTGAGGCGACCCGCCAAAGGAGGCCTGCACTGCAGTCTGGTCACTTCGGTGGTGTTCTGTGGTGCCTGGCTGTTACGATCCAACAGACACATGAGGCTGTGTGCTAAGCCCGTTCCTGCTGACAAGTCGGCGTGAATGAGAATATCCCTCATAGTGGAGCTTGACCACACGAACACCTGGCCTGCCAGAGCTGACACCTTTAATGTAAACACACCACAGGCACAGACAAGGAGAGGGAGATCAGGATTCGACATACGATGAGAACAGGCAGTGACACGGCCTCAGAATCTGAAACGTGTTTTGGAGATGATTATTCGTAATGATTAGAATGATGAAGATGATGTTGTAGACCAGCGGTGTAGTGGTTAGCGTTGCAGATTTCTGGCTGGGCGGTCTTGGGTTCAATTCCCATCCGAGCCATTTATTTCTAGGATTTTTCTCCCCCATCCAGCCACCTGCCGAGAGCTGAGTTTGCTATGGGCTCAGTCAGAAAGCCTTGGACCACACAGCTGAGTTTCATCCACGTCATGGATGCGTCTCGGATTTCCTGACCAGCAGCGTTGGTGTCTGTATCTGTGCGGCCTGTTCGACACCAAGACAGATGCTATGGAAGCAGGCTCATGGTACAGCCCGTTCATGCAGTCTGAGACTGGAATGGAACTCCATGGACAGCAGTCGTCCTCCTGATCGATCAGCAGAAAAAAAGTCCCAAATTCTGTGGTCCGTCCTGCCCTGCTGTCATGGTCAGCTCAGTGTTGATTCACTCTCCGTGTCTGTGCCCTCAAGGTCGTGTCCAGCTTGCCGTTATTGGCAGGGTCATGGGCACAGTGGTGGCACCCTTTGGAGAGGGGGTCGTTTACCCACGCTGGCTGCATGACCAAGCAGTTATTGTCGTCATCACGGGGGTTAGCAGGTCGTGTCCTGCCCATGTTATATCAGCGCCACTGGACATCATTGAAGTGACTCGGTGCAGTGTCTCCTCCGGTGGGCTGCCGTATGACGACTCGACATGGACTGCTCCCAGCGGTTTGCCAGAGCCAGGACCGTGGCAGTGATTGGAGAGCTGAAATGAATGGCAGGGGGAGAAGGGTGGGGGAGAGGGGGTAGGAAATGCCACTGATTATGAGATATATGAGACAGAAAAGAAGCAGAAAAACAAAAAAGAGATGGTGTGGGGTCCATGCAGGTCTTAGACAGCAGAGATACTCTCTTTGCCTCCTGTCCTTGGCCAGTAAGATGTGCAGATTCCTGCAGTAATGGCGAGGAAATTACACTCTCAGAGACACATCGAACCGGCGGACATAATCAAACTGTGTGGTTCCAGTTTCTTCATTGGAGTCTGTATTACATTTAACTCTGGAAAGGAACTGACCAAGGCCAGCAAATTCCACACACACAAAAATGCCTCAAATCGGGTTGAAACCCATGACCGCCTAACTCGTTGCTTTATAGTGGCTGGTTGTCAGTTGGCACTCAGCAGCCTGCCCCATTACTTCCCCTTCTTTCTCCCTCTTTATACCAGCTCCCCTGTCTCTCTCCGTCTGTCTGTCACAACCCCTTCCCCATCCCTTCTCCCCTGTCTCACTGTCTCTCTAGATTTCTCAGCTGTCTGTATCTCGGATTATTTTCCTTCAAACTGCTTGCTTTTTTTTTTTTGCTTTTTTTCTTTCTTTTTTTTTTTTTTTTTTGTCTACTGCGTTTGTGATAGGACTGAGTAAATCTTGAGTTATTGTGTATTTGCACTAAAAAAAAAAAAAGTCTGTTGCGTGTGATAAACGGAAGACTGTGAATTGCCTGCTTACTGATATAATGTAGGGGAGAGAATCAAAAGAAGAAACAAGTTTACTGATATAATGTAGGGGGAGAGAATCAGAAGAAGGAACAAGTTTACTGATATAATGTAGGGGGAGAGAATCAGAAGAAGGAACAAGTTTACTGATATAATGTAGGGGGGGAGAGAATCAGAAGAAGGAACAAGTTTACTGATATAATGTAGGGGGAGAGAATCAGAAGAAGGAACAAGTTTACTGATATAATGTAGGGGGAGAGAATCAGAAGAAGGAACAAGTTTACTGATATAATGTAGGGGGGAGAGAATCAGAAGAAAGAACAATCTTACTGATATAATGTAGGGGGAGGGAGAGATCAGAAGAAGAAATCACACACACACACACACACACACACACACACACACACACACACACACACACACACACATACACACACACACGTGTTTGAGTTCCAAAATACAGTCACTGTAAAGGTAATGGTGTGATGACCATTCAGGGACAGCTTCCGTCTTCGGACATCTTGACAGCAAACGTGTGTCCGCCATGTTGTTGGTTGATCTGCATTTTGTTTCAGTTTACACGTTTTACAGGTTTTGTTCATCTGCATTCAGTTTGAAGTTATGACATTCTGCTCTTCTTCGTTTCTTTTAAAAAATTTTTTTACCGCTAATTATACTTAAACCATCACAAAATTGTGTGTTAATTGACCAGTTTTTGTTTGTTTTTGGTTTGCTTGTCTATTATGATTTTTATTTTCAATAATTTTTTTTTCAGTTGACTTGATTCAGTTTGTGCGAGTGTAACTCATCAAAGGGTGGGATTTGGCTCTGGTGTGATGCAGTTTGTGGCTGCTTGTGGCATGACGTTCCCATTATTTAGTCGTTGTTGGTGTTGTATTTTCTTATAATTAGATACATCTGTCCCTCACAACAGTTCTTTCTATGGACATCATCATTTTTAAGACATTTGTTCCAAGTTTTCAGTTGTTTGGACTTATGACTCTTACGTCAGCGTAAAGGATATTAATGACAGCCTCTATGAAAATGAATACCAGTGAAATCCTAAGCCTTGCCAGCTCATGGAAAGGAAGACGTTTTCATTTGTTGAAATAAGAAAGCGATGTTTTCTATGTATTTGCTTCCGGATGTTCATTTTGACCAAAGGTTGGATGGCAACAGAGCTCGATGGGTTTATGATTTTCTTTTTCGTCCGCACCAAATTGTTATGATAATTCAAGCAAGCTGTGATTCTCTCTCTCTCTCTCTCTCTCTCTCTCTCTCTCTCTCTCTCTCTCACTCCTCTTCTCATCTCTTCTCTTCTCTTCTCTCCTCTCTCTCTCTCTCTCTCTCTCTGACTCTCTCTCTCTCTCTCTCTCTCTCTCTCTCTCTCTCTCTCATTTGTTATTTACATTTAATAGATTTGACCCCTTCAGATGGGACCAAAAACAATAAAAGTGTCTCTCTTCTCTTCTCTCTCTCACTCACTCTCTCTCTCTCTCTCTCTCTCTCTCTCTCTCTCCTCTCTTTCTCTCTCTCTCTCTCTCTCTCTCTCTCTATATATATATATATATCTCATTGTTATTTACATTTAATAGATTTGACCCCCTTCAGATGGGACCATAGCCTTGTTGAATAAATAACTCATTTCATTCTGTCTCTCTCATTTTGTTTTTTCTTTGTTTTTCTCTTTCTTTTTCTGTAACAGTTATTTTACATTTTAAGAAAGGAATCAAGAAATGTGTTCATAGCTGCCCGTTGGTATGGGTGGATCTATTTCTTGAGATTGAGGAACTTAATTGGTAATTACAGTAGTGTGTATAGAACAGATTGAGACAAGTGGGAATTTTCTGTAGAACAATGAACAATACCAAAGTGGAATCAGTCATGTAAAAAAAATTCTACGGGCAGGATGGGAGAAATGAGGGAGTATGGGATAGGGGGTGAGGTATAGACGGTGGAGGAGAAGGATGGTAAAGGTGGGGGGGGGGGGGGAGAGGAGGAGTAGTAGGGTGTGATGTCGAGGTGTTAATGGAGTTTGATTTAGACCGTTTTAAATAAAAGCATGTGCTTACATAAGAAAAAAAGAAGATGAAATGTAACACACTGATGTGGTTGCCGTAAGTGCGGATATTAAATCAGAATTAATCGTTTGTTGTGTATGTATGTATGGAGTTGTCACCGTCACTGTAAAATTCATAAAGTGGAGTGATTCTTTAAAAGTGTAGAATAAGGGAAGTGAGGTTTTGTGTTATGTGGTCAGGACGTCCCTTGAGCTACAGAGTTAGGTGTGTGTGTGTGTGTGTGTGTGTGTGTGTGTGTGTGTGTGTGTGTGTGTGTTAAAGTGTGTGTGTGTGTGTGTGTGTGTTTAAAGTGTGTGTTTGCGTGTGGTGTGTGTGTGTGTGTGTGTGTGTGTGTGTGTGTGTTTGTGTGTGTGTGTGTGTGTTAATGTGTTTGTGGGGGGGGGGGGGGGAGGAGTGCGCGCACGTGCGTGTGTGCCTGCGTGTGTGTGGGGGTTCATATACATGGAGAAACAGCCTCTTTAAACAAGGGAAGTGTTGTATATATAAGTGGTGGAGTTGTCCATTTAATGACAGTATAACAAAGCAGTGTGTTTATGTACGTCAGAGTCAAAATTTTATTTAGAGATGGAAACATTGAAACATACCGTCTTACCCCCTCCCCTCTCCTCCCCTTTCCCCACTCACTCCTATTCACGTAAAAGGTATCAATGCTCATTGCCGCCCCTATGGTTACATTCATGAAATGTGTATCTTTACCAATGCATTTCTTTTCTGCACAGGATGGACATTTTTCAGTATCATATGTGGTTAACGATTCATAAGATAATCTTTCAAATTTTTCTTAAATGTGTTTTATTTTTGTATTTTTTAAGGGTTTTGTGAGTTTATTCCACAGATTCCCACCTGAACATACAAAACTGGATTTGTGTAAATTGTTGCGTGATCTAGGAATGGACAATAAATGATTATGTCTGTGGCAATTGACTCTAAATGTTTCTGTAATCTTTTGGGAGCTGTTCCATTAATAACGTGATGCATACAAAGGGCTTTATTGACAAAGAGTCTGTCTGGGAAGGTCAACATTTTGAGTTGTTTGTAATCTTCATCAGTTAGGGAGCTCGATTTTAACAATACTAATTTCAATGCTCATTTGTACAGACGATGAATTAATTTTAATCATGTTTACTACAGTTGTCCCAAAGAGTTGATGCATAATCAGTTAAGACAAAATATGTGCACAGAAAAAAAGTTTTCGAGAGTGGCCATCGAGGAAATTTTTATCTGAGACAACTGAAATTTTTTTTTTTTTTTGAAGGCGTTTTTGCTAAGAATGTTATATGTTCAGTCCAAGATAAATCTTTGTCAATAATGACACCTAGTGTTTTGTGTGAACTGACTTCCTCAACTTTATTGTTGGATATGAGTAAAGGCTGAAAATTTGATTTCATTTTTTGTCGTTTTGTCTTGAAGACACGTACATGCACTTTGTTTTAATAGCATTTAAAGACATATGGTTTAGTTGTGTCCATTCAGTAAGTTTATCTATCTGCTTGAAGTTTATTGTTAATTCATAGGCGGCATCAGAGTCGTTTTCGTGAAGAGATGTATCATCTACACACACTTGGCATTTACATTTAACAAAACAAGGCAAATCATTAACGTAAATAGTAAACAAAAGAGGTCCTAATGCAGAGCCTTGTGGAAACACCATATCTGACAGGCACAAATGTTGACAATTTGTCAGCTACAGCTACTAACTGTTTTCGGTCACAGAAAAAAAGATGAAATAAGACATGAATTCTGGAGTCAGTTTGCAAAGCTCAAGTTTACGGCACAACAAAGAATGTTTGATGACATCAAAAGCTTTTTTCAAAGTCTACGAAGAGAATACCTACAAATTTATTCTTACGTGGAGAAGTAAGTCCCTTTCCAGGCAGCCAGACTGTTGGTTTCTGTTCTCAGGGCAGCGACACGCTCAGCGATGTCTGTGGAGTCATCAAGTACGGCGCTGGAGAGTAAGTGCACTCCTTTGTCTTTTGGCAGTGGTCACGTCACGCTGGTTGGCCGTTTTCTTTCTCTGTCCCACCTTTTACTCTTCTGTCTCTGTCTCTCTCCATCCGCTGTCTCTGTCTCTCCCTCCAACCCTCTGTCTCAGTTATGTCTCTCATTGTCTCTGTCTCTGCTTGTCTGTCTGTCTCTCTGTAATTGTCTTTGTGTCTTTGTCTGTCTGTCTGTCTGTCTCCCTTTTTTCATCTTCTTCTGTACATATGTGGGTGGGCTCTCTTTCACCACCCTCCTTTGCTCTCTCTCTACCACCCCCCTCCTCCTCTCTTGCTATGCGACACTCATTGAAGCGCAAGTGTTACTGTTACACATGTACGTATGTGTATTATATGCGAGCTGTGTTTGTGTCTCTACATGTGTGTGTGTGTGTGTGTGTGAGCATAATGTGAGGTTTAACTGATCATAAAGTGAGAGCTACAGTAGTTTGTCAGTCCATATAGGGTATGTTGGGGAGGGTGA